>JAFVLL020041569.1:0-89623 GCA_021397915.2 Tor tambroides | reverse complement strand
GATTTGAAGATGGAGAGCAGGCCTTCTCTGTGGTGGGAAAGATTGTGCAGGGTGCCGGAGGTGCAGCGGGCTGTTTCTACATCATTAGTGTTCTGCATCGTCCTCACAATGGCCGACACCATCTGTGGGGATCGCATGATGGCATGACGAGAGGCCTCCTTCTTCGAGAGCTGGTGCACCATCACAGCTGCCTTATTTACCACCACCTGATGGAAATAGAAGAAATCAAGCCATTAGCACACTCTGACAGTGTCACAGCACTGGCTGTTTTCGACAGTCCATCCATTCCAACCTGATCCTCATCGTTCAGTAGTTTGGTGAGTTCTGGAATGGCACGGGTGGCCAGCTCTGCATCGTCCTGGTAGTTAATGAGGTTGACCACGGCGTGTTTGAGCATCTGCGAGGGCTCGGCCAGGCGCTGGACGTTGGTAGGGTGGGAAGAGTCGAACTGTGTGGAAGGTATCTGCATGCCCTCATCTAGAGTCTCTGGGAACATGGCCGCCCGGACTCTCTGGGCTCTGGTCATGGCGTACTGACCATCGATGTCTACAGAGAAACCACAGTACTATATCAAGCAACTGTCTTATGCACAGTTATTCAAAAACGAATATAAAGATCTGTTATGTCTATGAATATAATACAGTGATTGTTAATCCCACAATGAAAAGATACAAACAAGCTAAACCAATGTGAAATTGTCTCAGCATTGTGTCTTACATAATGCGAGGTAAACTGCAGTCACATTGGTTTAAGTAAATGAAATTCTCAATTTTCCATATTCTTTCCATGAATTCTTAAAATAGGAAAATAGAATCACCACACACCTGCTACCTGGTCCTGGTTAAAGGACTGGTTAAAGCCCTGCTCCCACTCATACAGCACCTGATTATCCACATCCTCATCCTCTGGGTTGCCCTTGCCGCTTAGGGATGGGGCAGTGGTTGTGGCCCCAGAATGGATACCTGAGTCCAGGTAAGACTGTTGCTGCCAATGGCTGACCGCAACCTTGCGATCTGGCTCCATGGCCATGTCGAGCTCCATCAAGTCAGCTGCACATGAAACATTACAAAATGATATAATCAAATATCTCAGTTGTATTTAGACCAAAACTTTAAATATTTTAGCTCTTCTAACATTTCTGCTTCGCAAAAATATTTTACTATAGCAACATGTAGAATAACTTACATTGGGTAGCCATGGTTCTCTCACAGCCAAGCACAGCTTCCTAATCTGAAAAACAAACACAGCAAAATGGTTAATTTCACATTCGTGGTGCCAACTTTCTCTCTCATTCTCATGTAGCACTCAACTCCGTCTCTCTCACACACACACACACACACAAACAAACATTCCACAAAGTCCGGCGTGCAGCACACACAAGCCCCAGTGTTCGGCCTGAATGCTCTCTGTCTCCTAACCTGACTGCAGCTGGGATGAAAGAGTCAGGCAGGATGTACCACACTACACACAGCCACTCTTATTATCTGCAGGTCCCTCATGATACTCCCCGGAAAGAGCTTGGGGTGAACAATAAACAGTGCTACAGGAAATCAAAGGTCTATGTTATAATTCAGGAATCTGGGGGTTGTTGTAGGCGCCACACCATCTATCCTTTAAATCATCCACTAAAGGTATATTTATAAAGATTTGATTACAAAAAGTTATATTCAAGTATTTAAAACAATACAAAATGTCAAGGAAACTTTCTACCCAGCTGAGATTACTTTTGTCGATTTTATGAGAATAATTTGTGTATATATATATATATTTTTGATATGCATTTCAAATCATTGGACCACTGAAAATAACCCTGAATATATCAGGCCTCATGATATGATGTTCTTCTGGCAAAAATATCTATGTAGAAAGCCTGGAGAAGCATTTTCTGCATTTTACAAAGTCACTCCATCATAAGCATGATAATAAAGCTTGAGCTACTAGCGTCACTCCAAACATCCAACCTCCATCTCCACCTCTATGCCATGAGAGTTTTTAGTAAAAGAGGTGCTAAAGGTTTATATGACATTCAATAATGAGCTCAGCCAGAAACCCCACCATCACAACAGCGGCAATATGCGCATGACATTCTTTGTCGATTGCCCATCAACGTCAGCAGTTAACACCTACTGAAGCAATATTGAATTCAGTGTCTCAGTCTGGGGGGCCCCAGTCTCCTTCCCTTTTGTGAGGCCTCCTCCAAAATTACCATAACACAAGCCCCAAGCCCACCTCCTTTATTCAGACGTACAACACCCCTCTCCAAGTCAGCAGGCAGAATGCAACCCCTCTCCGAGACATCCAACATTCACATGTAGCCTTGAGACCAAAACTGGCTGCCCATGTCTCTCCATTGTGTTGGTTACCAAAACATACTGTTCCTCTCAGTCAACCAGCTCTTACAAAAAACAAACATGTTGCAGCATGTGGAAAGGTCACTCGGTAGAACATTTTGGCTAGCTCGTCAACATTTTGCTGTTCCTGTTCAGGAGCTGCTAGTCCATGTGGAACAGCACCACAGGAGGTTTAGCTTTATGACGCAGCAAGGTCTTGGCAAACATTCAGATAAAAAGAACTTTTCCCGTTCGATGGGCTCTAGTCTCACACACACTTTTGTCAGGATTTGGCTCTCGAAAGCAGCCTCTTCGAGTTCAGAAGCTGAATTAGGTCAAGTAAGGAAAGGCTAGACTGGAATACAGATGTGTGTTGTGTTGCACACAGTCTATTATGGATAAACCTCAATTACACACAGACATAATGGGGCTTGCCTCTCTAAAGACACCAAGTCAGTATATCCTATTTTAGAGCTATAATTATACAACAGACTGAACACTACGGTAACAAAATAGTGATGCACTGAAACATTTTCCATTTCAGCCAAAATTGTTTTGGAGGGCGGAAATTGAGCGAGCCCGACATTTTATTGGCGGTTCTCGATGGTGCTTTGTGTCAGAGTCTGCTTTATGTACACAACATGGTGATTGTTATAGTGAATACTGATTTCTCGATTTGAATCCATCTTCATTTTGATGAACCAACATCAATTCTTTGAATATATATCAAGAATCGAAATCCAAGGCTAGGCTGTTTTCTGTTGATGCATGAACAAAACTTCACTGCGCATTATTTGTAGTCCATCTACCATTCAATAAATTGCAATAAGCTTTAGGTTTTGTTACTTTTGAAATGAAAATGTAAAGTTTTCAAATTGTCACGTTTTATCACAAATTCACACAATAAGTGTTGTTTGGCAACACACCTGAACCGATCATCACTTCCTCTTTACTACTTTTTACAGCATGAAATAAACATCAATGAAAATTAGAAGGTATGCTGAAAGGATAAGTATATATATTTTTTACTTAACTTATTGATGTCCACTATTTAGGCTAATGTTTCAATAAATCTGTTAGAGCAAGTTTATTGTATATTAGTTCAACAATAAATATTTTTTTTTTAAAAAATCAATCAAAAAGTTTATATAAACACTGCCTAATGTGTCATTTAAATGTTTGCATACAACTCCATTTTTAATTGTTGATTATTAAATACATGTTATTAATTAAAGTATTAAATACTCAATTTTCAGCTAAATGAACTTTATTTTTCAGTGTTTTGGCAAAAAAATAAAAATAAAAAAATAGTGCATCACTACAACAAAACACTTAAACTGCATCCCAGCTCAACAACAAAACCAAAAAGCAGGCTGTATTGTTTCTACAAATGGATGTGTCACCTGGACCAACACAGGTGCCAAAACAAACCCCCGGTCCAGGAGGAAAACGGGAACTGACACACCAAAGCCTACAAAAATCTCTCAGTCCTGTGCAGCTCTGCGTCAAACAGAGTCCAAACGACACGGTCAGCTCTTATGTTATATATATTTGGCAATAACGAGGACAGTTCCTCTAGGAGGCAGCTGTCAGTATTGTGAATGCAGAGCATGGAAAGTGTGTTTGATAAGGGGATGTGTAAAACAGTGCTGCTGTGGCACTCTGCCTGGGGCTGCCGAGAGTTTCACAGCAGTCAGCCAGTCGCTCGGTCTACGGTTCACAACATCTGGAGTCAATTGGAGAGATAAAGCCAGCAGCATACAGGCCTTAACCCCCCTGCGGTATTACTGCTCGCTCTCGCACGCAACGTGAGGTGCCAACTGAGCCTCAGCCTCCAAGAAATCCCACACACAAGCTACACGCAAACAGTCCTCTTGCTCACAGTCAGTTGAGATGATGCATGGAAATAAGTCCTAACAAACCACTACAGGTTAGTCTGGGTCATTGATGAGGTCATGCTGGATGTATTTAGACAATCGGTTTTCCCTTCCAGAGCTCAATCGCTGGGTTATACAATCATCTGAATGGACATTGTGAATACAGTCATGAAGAGAAAAGCTTCGGGTGAGCTCTTCTGAATTTTACTCTTGCTGAACTCCACTAGTTTCTTTATTTCACAGACAGACTGGCTTGGGAATGAAAAAAAAAAAAAAACAACCCTAATAACCACATGCGTGTGTTTTTCACTGCCTGGCCAACATGCACATCTGAAACCAATCTGAATGTTTTGGTACCTCTACTGGGTGGAATATGGGTGGAGTTGGCCACATAGAAAAAGGGGGGAAGAAAGATAGTCCGCACAGAGCTCTAACAGAGAGGTTACTAACAATGAGCAGCAAATAAGCACTCATTACTCAAAGCCTGAATCTGACTTCGAACCTGGCACACAAATCTGTTACGCATATGTAGAATTTCAGACTCAGCATTCTTAGGAAAAGCTAACGTCTGCATCACAAAACAATAGCCTGGGCTAAACCCACCATTCTTGTGTCATTAGTCACTTCAACCCTCCTAGCTGGAGCTCTATTAGACCTCAAAGTCTATATGAAACTTTGCATTAACAAAAACCAGAGTGTTGGTTCCAATTGGCCCAATCCTAACATAGTATATAATCAAATTAGTATTGCACTTACGCACTTCACATGCACCTGGACTTTGCATCAAAATTTAAAGTATCCAACATGACCAAAAAAAAAAAGTTCTCTCACCACAGTGCCTATTCCATACTCAAAGACGGGCTCCTCCAAAGAAACCTGAGGAGGCTTGAGAAGACTGAGGCATTTGTTTGTAATCCTTGGCATTCGGACAGCATGTGAATTTAAATACCACCCAAATGGCTTGGGCTAAGTGCCTGTTGTGACCAGGCGCATATGCAGCTTAGATAGCAATTTCAACACCCGCATTCAATTTCAGAGATCTGCCTATTGTATGCAGTATTTCAAAAGATCTTAGTTGCTAGCTCCCAGGAACATCCTATACTACACATCTGCTCCAAATGTGTCAATTGTGATGAGAGATGCTCTAACAGCACGAGTCTGCGCACATGTGCACGTACACACTGTGTTTTGTAACTTCATATACCTTACCCAGATCCAAAAACATACTGTAGCCGCTCTGTACAACTGAAATAACTACCTCAGACACTTCCATTTAGAGAGTTTAGCCATGAAGACAGAGTAAGCAGTGGGAGAACACGGTGTTATACCATAGGTAAAGAAAAATGAGGATTCATACACCAATTAGGAAAACAAAAAAAAAGTTTTCTAAAAGTTCTTGATTATCTAAACAGCTGTCAAATTGGATGTCCATAAATGTTTGACAACTATTACAAGCATTTTACTAATTCTTAGTTTGAATTGTCAATTTTGCAAAAATAAGTAAAATGTACTATTTTCTGCAAGTTTTTGTTCTAAAATTGTTAAGTAAATTTCACGCATAGAAGTATAACCCATTTAAGTAAAATTTAAAATGTAAACAAGTACATACTTTTTGTTTTTATTCAATTTTAAATATACAACAATTAAATGAAAGCATAAATTAACATTTACTCTCCCAATTGAGTCTTCTGCAAAGCATGCTGGGAACTTAAAATCCACCCATGCAGTTTCAGTTAATGCAATCAAAATTATTCATGCAGTACCACCACAAATGAATGAAGTAAACTTTAATTTTACCTAATTAATTGGGCTAATCACAATAAAATTATGCTCATTTTCAGTAAATTGAACAAGGAGCAAAAATATCTTCTCAGCGTACACCTACTGATGTTCATTTCTGATGTTCAACAAGGGACTGAAAGAGGCTATAGAATGCCTAAAGTCAAAAAAGTGAGGAAGATATGCATACTGCCTTCAGTTAGACTCCATGACAGAGGTGGAGGAAAAGGCACATAGGTTTGGTTTACTTTTTAAGCCACGTGAATCATTAACAAATCTACTGCCAGTTGTGCTTACAGGGGCGGCTGCTAAAAAACAAGCCCTTAAAGAAAAAATATGAACCCATACTTTTACAGATCGTCAGACAGACTGCAGGAAAGTCAACTGAGACCGTAAAAATTTCACTCCCTGCATACTGAAGTAAAGCTCAAGTCAGTTGGGTGTATTGTTAAGAAGAGCTGGGGAGTGATGTATGGGTAGGGTATGCGCCCGTCCGCAAAGCCTGTGTGCGCGCATCGAGGATCCCCACCCCCATCAGCACAAGCTCCAGCAGAGTCAGATTTCACTCAAGCTCCTCCTCGACTTCCTCTCAACGGCCAAACACTTTAAATGCCTTTGTTTGTTTCTTACTGAGACTTAAATACGGGTCAAATTTAGAGTACTTAACAGCGCATGACTTTACTAATATCGTAAGTGTTTGTAACTCAAGGTGATGGAGCTGGCCACGCATTTGGGCAGAAAATGTTGCCACAAACTTAATATCCACCGGATTTTAGTTAGTCACAAAAACAAGTAGCTTAAAAACATCTCGAGCCCAGTAATGCGCAAACAGAGCTTAAAGGGTAAGCTAAAAGACAGCTAGTTTATATTAGTTAACCACAGACTAACTTTCAACCGCACAACCGACTTAAACACAGGTTTGAGATTGCGGTAAGACTAAACCAACTTTAGCTGTTGAATTTTACAGAGGTAATGTAAAAAGGAGACAGATATCCAGTTGAGTTAGGGGAGGATTTTACATGGTCTCCACAAAACACTTTTCCAGCCCTAAAATGCTAACCGAGCTAGCCCCAAAGACACAAAATGTCTTGATTCGGAGCTTTAAAGACACCTTTTCTGATTCGTTAAAACGCTTATAGTATTACAGTCGAACAAATCCGCGTTTATATCCGTGAATGTAAGTGTAATTTGGTTGTGATTTTGCAGTAATATTTCCTCTGGCTGATTCACCTCCTCTCTCCCCACAGCTGCAGAAAGACATTCCCTCCTAACATGTCATGCGATAACGAACCACACATTTTATCGGAGAAAACACTCACCTGTGTCAAAAGCTGTATATTCCGTTTTCGCTTTTCAATACCTAAACACGAATAAAGGCGACAATCCGTTGAGAAAATGTGAGGAAAAGACCCACGGCGCGCGGCAGCTCCTGCTGAGAGTGAATGTGTGCGCGAGGACTCCGCGCTCGCGCAGCAGCAGCACACTGGGAAAGATGGCGTCACTCCATATGTGAGCGAGCCATTATAAAAACTCCTACCCATGCCATATCCTGCCGCCTTCCGGAAAACTAGATCCCGTGCCGCTGGATCTTTATAGAAATGAAACCAAATGCGGTTTCCGTACTCAACAAGGATTTGACAGATATAAAATTCAGTAGTGTTAAAGATGGCTTAGAGCTAAACGACCGAAATGTGAGATAATTTTAGGGAGTATGTGAAAATATGGATTCGTGCGTAGGAATACCAGAACTGCACGGCTGTGGTGCGGCAAGGGGGCGCACCTATTCATTAAGTTTTATGACTATCGCAATAAAGAGTGTGTGTGTGTGTGTGTGTGTGTGTGTGTGTGTGTAGTATTGACGAGAAGCAACGCCACAAGATAACCAGACTAAAATCATGAGTAAAAAATACAATTTCTTTGTGGAAATAAATGTTTGTAAACCTTCCTGGCAAACGGGAGCTAATATGGGCTCGGCGTTTAGGTTTTAGAGGCGGAGGAAGTTTTTCCACCCCTCTCCTCTGTAGAACAATGCAGCGAGGATCGGAAAACTACTGGATCAAACTGCTGAGACATTTTACTGATACATGCTAAAATGACAATCCGTTTAACTGTATACTGTATTTACCATAATTTAAAACTAGAAAAGCTCTGAGGACATTTTTCGCCTGCTGCAGAGGGGCTCACAAAAGCAAATATTCAGTGTATGACTTTTAAACCCCTGAAATGACGATGCATATTTAATAAATGTCCTTTAACTTGCATGTTTTGCATGTATCCAAAACACAATTGGTGTTGTGAGTGTGTGCCTCCATGGTGAAGCTGTCATGTTCAGACTGGTTCTTACCTCAACTCTTCCCTGAGTTCCCATGGAAAAATAGAGAGAGGAGGGGCTGAGGAAACACAACAGTGCCAAAACACACTTTAACCATATATGATTTAATAAATCATCTTTAATTGAAACAGTAAAACATTTTGAAGGCATTTTGGTATTTTGTATACCTTATGACAACATTGGTCATTGATCTACCCTTGTATGGACCCCTGTATTCAGCTTATCAAACTCTTATTGAGGATGGTAAACATCTTAAAAATTAAAAATCTAACAACAGACAACTATGTAATACATATGAACAGCAATCAAGATATGTGAGTTGAAGGGATGACACCCAAAGTCTGTTATACTTTATTTCTAAGTACTAAAGTTTACATTGACTGGCTCAGTGGTTTTCCGTTAGTCTAATGACATTAAAAGCAGAACAGGTAAACAAAACATCTCATATTAGTCCAATATTTGCATGTCAACTGGATTCAAAATAACATGACTGAATAAACGCTAGAATTCACCTCTTATTCACATGTCATTCAATAGCTGTATTTAGTTTTTAATATTAAATAAACACTGACCCCCATCAACATAAAATGTTCATTTCATTCCATAAATTGTATTTTTAATGCATTTTATAATGTTTATTAATTGCAGTCCATTTTTTTATTAAACATTGAATGTCAGCTTCTTTGCTTTGCATTTTTACATGCTGAAGTCTGTTTAAAGCTTGCAATTAAATATGCCACTATTCATTGATTAAATTGTGGAAATAAAACTATACTTAAAAAATACAAAATATTTGAAATTATCTGCTGCACCCATAACTGAGAGTAAAATATATTTATACTTTTTTTCTCTCTAAATTTAAAATAATGCATGAGCAATTGTTTCAATGCATTGTTTCCTTTTTTTTTCCTCAACAGAAATAAGATATGCTGGTAATTTGTTCATACTGAACTAACAATAAACATTTTTGCATGCACAGATGCACTGTTTATTTTTACTTTATCATAGTCACGAGTCAGCACGACTAATATAAAATTAGTATATGTTATAATTCAACATACATTTAATGTATATTATAATTATAATATTCACTTCTTCACATAAAAACATGTAACATCTCCGTCTCCACATGATGTAAGCGTAGTGAAAGAGGCAGTTGATATATACATATCATAAATGAGTTATTATTGTTTATAAGCCAGCTTGAATCATATGTAACCCTTGCTCCAGCTTCCATCAGAGGGATTGACTTTATTCTGTTAATACATCTTTTAAAAAAGATACAACTTTGCACTTTGCTCCTTTACATAGTAAAATCAGCATGCAATAAATAAGGTCCAAGAAAAAAAAAAGAACAAAAGAACTCCCTCAGTCTTTCTCTTTCACACATACGCACACATCAGGATTACATATGCATCTCCTGCCTTCTCCCAGTAGGATCAAGCTGAGAAAAGAAGTCACAGGTCTTGCGCATAGCCAGGAGTGCCGGTTTACCTAAAGGAGAGCCGAGGTCAAGTCCCGCGAAGCTTTGCTCTCCTACTGGAGTGTGTGTGTATGTGTGTGTGAGAGAGAGAGGGTGAAAGAGAGAGAGATATAGTGGGTTTATTTAGAGAAAGGCAGTATTTTCCCTCGGGAAGCCGGAGGAATTGAAGCTGTGTGCTGAGGGGAGGGGCACCTTTCTCTGCACGTGAATGAAAGGGGCGCGCTAAAACCCACTTGTGTGCTGGCATGATTGTTTACCATGACCCCGACTTCACCGAAGGTCCTGAACCGACATCCTGGCTGTCACAGTAATGCTGGGCAGAAGCCAGCCACATCCTGCCCGGGTCCACGGTACCGACATGGAAGCGAAGAAAAAAGTCTTTGCAGTCACTCATGTGACAAAAGTTTGCTTTTAGTTAAATAAATATAATTGTGGTACTTTAATGACATTATTAACACAACAGTGATGTTAAAGTGCTCACCACTAGTAACAATGTTTACAACAGCACATAAGATGAGGAAACATCTTGTTGAGACGATAGCATTTTTATTTACTTGTGTTCATTATGAAACTTCTTATGAACTTTAAATGATTTATTAGTGTCACATATCATTCCTGTGCCTTACAAATCATTTTAATTGGTTGTATGATTTGATGAATGATGAACTTTCCATGTAAAAGCAGATTCATAGGCATAGGTTTGATCATTTTATTTTATTGTATAATTCTTCATGGCTACTTCAATTTAGAGTTGTTAAATATTTTGTATTATTGTTGTAGAAAGAGTAAATTCTGCAAATTAGACAACTAGGACCAGATTTTTATAATTCAGGACTGAAAAGATGAAATCCGTCATTGTAAAAACACAAATTGTTGCAATGACTGAATAAATAGCAAAATAAACTAATAGAAATGCTATCAAAAGAAGAAACATGAATTTAAATTATTTTTCTGGTAGCCTTTTATTATGGTCGGCAATATTTGTTGGTTTTCCCAGTTTGGAAGGAGCATTAAACATAAAAAAGGCGTTATCCATATCACAGAACATGCCTTACATGTAAACACATTTAGTTTAAATCACCATTATTATTCTGAAACATATTTTTTTTATATATTGCATAATTTGTGGAGGAATTGTCCTGAAGAAACAGCTCACAATATTGTCTTTAGAAATATTGATATACCATAATTTAAAGGAAAGATTTTTTTTAATAATAAAACCTTTTTTAAATAATATTTAATATTAAAAACAACATCTAGGAAACATGTTTAATAGTTAAGAATTGAATTTAAGAGGAATCTAAAACAATCTCTGCAATATTCTTTGTGGTGAAAGGTCAAATAAAAACACTGACCCATCTACTACGCTTGTCAGATCATTTTAACTGCAAAATACCATATTTGATGCTCAAACAATGAATATACATTTCAGAATTTGAAAGCATTTACATAAACTCTTCCAGCAAATTAGCAACAGTCGGTGAAACAGTCACAGTGAAAAAACCAAACAAACAAGCTCACTAACACCAGTCTTTTTATTTATTAAAAAAATACAATCTTCATTTTATTTAAATGCAAACATACAAACAAATAGCACCAGCAAACAGCATTAAAGCCTCCCTCAGTCCTGATTAAATTGCAACGCTCTACAACTTTTTCATCTTAATAGGCATTGCTGTTTAACTGTTAAATCACAGAACTCCAAATATCCAACTATCCTCAGACATCTCAGTGTATTCTCATGCACATAAACAAATACAAAGCTTCTTTTCAGCGCGCCGACTCAAAATTCTCTTCAAAGGCTCTCCGCTTTGTAAGGTTGCACAGGCAACAATATCTGTGTGCGGACCAGCCCCTTTTGTGTTCTGGTTCATTGTAAGTTTCAGAAACACAGACTAAAGACTTGCTTTGCCACCCCCATTACATTCAACCCTCCACTTTTATTCCAACTGGTGCTATTGAAATCTCTAATACCGAATAAAGTTCGGGATCTCCAGATCAATGCGGTGTATAGTGCATTGTGATTTTAAAATGGAAAGCTCCTCGTGAACACAGCATTAGAACTTGGAGAATTTTAGCCGGGCACTGAATAAATACCTCTGCATGAAAAAATGTGAAAATGTTGAAAAGGAAAGCAAAAATGAGTTAAAGAAAGCAAAAGGAGAGGGCTGCAATTTTGCCTTTTTTTTGGCTATAAAAGTCTTCACTATTAGAATTATTATTATAGTCCAATTGTTTACTTGTTTTTTTTTTAATTATAGTTATAATAAAATTATTATTAGTATTATTATAAGAAACAGTTGGAGGCATTTAGATTAATTCTTAATATAGAATAATTCAGTCTTAATTTTGTTTTTGTATTTTACTCTCTGTGTCAGCATCTTTATTATTATTATTATTATTACTATGAGATTCTTACAATGCTGCTAATTTGGCTACGGTTAGTGACAAATGCCTATGGCAAATTAAACCTTGGTTAATGTAAAATAATAACAACAACAACAATAACGTGATGCTTAAATTGCAGTTTAATATTTGTTCAAATAAATATTTGTTCCTGTGTATTATCACTGTTTAATATCTTAAAAGATTGCCAAGCAACACATACAGAATTATTTCAAACAATAATAATAACCTGCTATTATTACTGATATTATTAATGTTGTCCATGATGATAATAATGATAATGCTGTCAATTGTTTTTGCTGTTTCTCACACCAACATTTATTAGTACTGACTGTTTTCTTTTTCTATTAAACTCCCCTGAAGCAAAAGCAAAACAAATCAAAGAACTGTTAAAAGATGAAGAGTGTAATGACATCAATAAACACCACCTAAAAACCGTATAATACACATCAGAGCGCTGAACACATCTCCATCAATTTTCTCTTTTCTTCCTGCTCTTGCTTATGCCGAGATCAGCCTTTTATCCTTTCTTTGTTTGCAGAAGTTAGAAAGGGGGGGATATGTCTTTGAAGACATATCAGAATATAAAGAAGTGACTGTGCAGTTTGTTTTAGACAAATCGAGGATTCGGTCATGATTTGTAGATGGTAGAGACAGAGACGTCTAATTCTAACGTCTTGGTGGCCTATTCAGCCTCATGATACAGAAATGGCTGCTGCTGGTGTGTTATGATGCCCATGAGTTTAGGCTTGTACTAGACAGCGTATGATGCAGAAAAATAACATTTATAGCCTATATAATGATTATGTTGATTTATATATAATGAATCTAAAAACGGCTTTGAATTACACCATGCTGGATGAAATATTACTGATTAAAATAACTGATCTAAATTTAGTATTTATCGAGAACATCCTTATACATATATAAAACAATAGCCACATAAAAATGCACAGCATTATTTCTACAACATCATGAATTTGGAATTTTAACCAATATTGTATTCAAAGTGAATGTTGCAAGACAGCTTCTATTCGTAGACTATTTAAAAGATTTAATTCCATTACAAATGATAAATTATTTTCTGTTAGTTTAATTTAAATTCATTATTTGCATAGTGGTTAAGAACAACTATCAGACGCCTTGATTTGAAAACACAATCATCTGCAAGAAAACTAAAACATGCAACACATGAATTCAGAGGAAAACACTGAAAAAAGCTGAATCAAAGCCAGCTTAAAAACCATAATAGTGCTGAAAAAAATGTGTCCTTTGAGGGAGGGTGAACGAAAGAAAGCAAAGCGAGAGAAACGGGCGGAATATAATCTCATCATGCGGCGTCCACGGTACCTATTTACATCGAATGCAAAGAGGGCACGTCTGCCTGCGCATCCCTGCTGCGTGGAGTGAAAAGCAGGAACAAATCAAAGACACAGCTCATCTGTGTTTATATTTTCACACAATGAAAAACCTACTCTTTGTATAAATGCCCCCCCCCCCCCCCAATCTTTTATTATTGTATAAAAGCCCCCCCCCCCCATTCCACAAATCCATCTATCCTGTCTTCCTCAGCAGCATGGATAATTAACATCACTTTCTTATTTTTTTTAATTTTTTTTAAATGACTACTTTTACAAGGCTTATAATTATTTTCAGATTTTCGAAGTGATGCTAGATTTGTGTGACGCTGTCTCTCTGGTTGGGTTTCAGCAGACATCGCCTGGTGCTTCCTTATTGTTTCACCTTACGGACAATCACGGATCCTGCAAAGGTCACATCAGAAACGGTCTTCATGCCACACCTGTCATCTGATGTTCAGTATGATACCTTTTGCACAAAACCGTGATACTCGGCAGCTCAATGACTCCCTGCACACACGGACAGACACACTTGCATCAGTCAGTCTGACCTCCCCCCCGCCTCCATCTCCCCTCTGCAACATGCACAATGCTTCCTTCGTTCTCCAGCTCAAAGTTCACAGCATCCCTAACACAATGATTTGCATTCTGCCCACTGGAATCGCGCCTGGATATCCTGAATTTTTCAGCCGTGCGTCACATGCATTTTTCAGACGGACTGACAGAATACAGACAGCACTGGCGGAATGGCTGCTGCTTGTGTGTGTGACGTGTGTGTATGTGTATTTATAGGAAAAGAACATGGCGTGTGTGTGTGTTGCAGGAAGGCTGGTCCTGATCTAGCCGCATTGTTCTGAATCCTCACCTCTGCATCACCAGCTGTATGATTACACACACAAACACACACACACACACCAGCTGACCGTGCTCTGAAAAATGCTTGCACATATAATTTTGGAACAAGACATGATGTAGTCTTGTTAGCATTGCAAATGCTGACTGTTTTGTTGACACTTCAACTGTGAGGAAGCTTGTAACATGCTCAAAGGTATAGAGCAGAAAACACAATATTTACACTCTCTGACCTTTTCAAACCAAGTCAAATGAGATCAGACAGCGATATTCTAATACAACAAAATAGAATCATTTTGAACACGATGCTCACCTTTCTTAGCTCGCTCGAGACCACTAGCATGTCACATCCATCAGGCAACGCATCGAACGGCACCTATTTCTCCAACAGTCCACGAGATCCTGCTCTATAAAACACCGTACAAGCAAAGCCAAAGAGGAACAAGCCTCAACCTTTTTCATCTTAGATCTACTGCGAGCGAGGACCGATGTGACCGCTGCTCCTCGTGAGCTCAACTTTCATGTAAGCCGGCGACAGATGCAGCTTTTGGGTCTCTTTTGGGGGGCCTCTCCCCAATATTTTAAGCCCAATTTTCTATGGTTTGATTTAGGGACGATGGGCTTGATGCCGGGAGTGAGACAGCAGGCTCAGCGGGGGCCATTAGCCATGGTATGGTGGCCGACTTAAAAAGAGTTCAAGCTCCCGCAAGCGAAAGGAGGAGGGAAAACCCCCAAGTCTTCCTTTCCCACCTTCTCCTCTTCAGTAACCTGATGATGGTGCTCATAGCAATGATAATCTTTACCCTCCATCAACAGACTTCTTGGGGAGTATGAATGGCTTTAGTATGTCAAAATTTGCCTGGCAAACATTCAATGTGTTCTTTATTTTTGATGTTGTGTAATATGAAGGGTGCTAGATTTGTAAAAAAAAAAAATTAGTTCATTTTGTTCAAACATTATAAGATGGATTTGAAGAAGGGTCTCATATTGACTGGCTTGTGATGCAGCAAAAACAGAACAATGAATTACTGTAAATAAATTGTGTTTGGGCCTGGTGTGCTGTTAGGTCTTTAATACAAACACATTTTTACAATTATAATCCCAATATACTGGAACTACAATATCAGTTCCAGTGACATTAGATTCTTATACTAAACTATTTTCTGTCACTGCATTTCTTGTGGTTCTGTACAGCAGAAAACATTCTGAATTAGTGCACAGTGACAGAAATATGGACTCCACATTCAGAGAAGTACAGTCGGAGTTGACATAAAATACATTTGGGAATCTGACATGTCCTGAGGTATGGCATGCTATACTTTACTTTAAATTAAATAAATTAAATTAAATACTTGTTCAGCGATTATTATTTTATTTTGAATAAATTATTTCTGAAACTGCATGACCATTAAAAAGTGATTAAATTTTTAAAAGAAACGATGGCCAGTCACAACACCTATATAGACTACTATTCAAACGTTTGAGGTTAGTAAGATGTTTTTAAAAGAAGTGCCTTATGTAAAATAGTAAAAACTGTAATATAATGAAATATTGTTACAATTTAAAATAAGTGTTTTGTATTATATTACATTTTAAAATTTCATTAAATCCTGTAACCATTACTCTGGTCTTAAGTGTCACATGATCCTCCAGAAATCATTCTGATATGCTGATTGGCACTAAAGAAACATTTTGTATTATTAAGTTGAAAACAGTTGTGCTGCTTAATATTTTTGTGGAGACCTCCTATTTTCAGCATGCTTTGATAATAGAAAGTGCAAAAGAACAGCATTTGTTTGTGCAACATTATAAATGTCTTTACTGTCACTTCTGATCAATTTAGTCTGAATAAAATGGTTTTTATTTTGTAATTCTCTCTTTTAAAAAAAGAAGTCATACTGCCTCCGGACTTTTGAACAGTACTGCACATTTACCTAGATCCAGACAGATTAAGTTAAAATCTTGGTGATTAAAGAAAAATGTTTATGAATCAGTTGTGGTCTATCCCCAACCCTAACCCTAACACCTGGATAATCTACATTTACTCATAATGAATAATATAAGCTAAATGGCTATTAAAATGTCCAGCCTGTTATTTTTTTTCATATAAGTGTTATGAATTTTTAACCTGAAATGTATGGCCGCTTTAAATGTACTGCTTTACTGATGAACAGAAAACCTTTGATAAAACTTCAGTCTTTGAGATTCGGACGTGTCTGAAAAGATAGTGAAGACCAGAATTACTTTAAAGAACATTTTTCACAGATTCTGATTCAACGCCACATATAATAGCCAGGATTGATTCAAATAAAATGCACCACGGAAAAAAAAAAAAAAAAAAGGCCCTGTTGGTTGTTAAGCATCCCTTATACTTTTTAATGATGCCAAGTAACTTTGTTTCAGCAGGTTTAGCCAAACACTCAGTTAATTCTTCATAATGACAGTTTCTGTCACTCTGAAGAGTTTGAAGCTCAATATGTCTGATTATATGTTGGTTTAGACCTTGTTCTCTGCCCAGCCTCAATCTCAGCAGGGTGCCTCCAATTACGCCACTGATTAAGACACTCTTGTGCGAAAAACCTAATTGGCTTCGTGCTGCAGAGAGCTGCTGGGTTTTTTTTTTCTTTCACCGTGGACATAAAACAAGAGGCACTGAGATTGAAAAACAAGACCCTCTCTCTCCTTCACTTCATATTTCCCCAGTGGCCGAGGTTATTTTGAAGAATCCCTAACCGAGAACAGCTTAGCAGAACGGCACTTTGTACCTGTTGCCACCATCTTGTTTACCGATAACAAGCTGGCAACAAAACAGGGGAGAGAATTCACTCCTCAATAAACATAACAGCAGCATCTTCTCTCGTCGTCTTCAAATTAAATTAGAAATCTAGAATTATCTACTCAACAGCTGTGAAGAAAAGCGTATGCTTGCTTCTGTCGCATGTCTTTTTCTTGCAGGGTGGAACGCCTCTGTTTCTCCCCGCTCCCTAAGCCCTGATAAGACCAGTTGTGTGTGTGTTGACGGCTAGGAGGATGGGAAGGCTAGTTGGTTGGGGGGTTTGAGAACTGGTGACATTTGTTCCTGGGTTCTGTAGAGGACTCCCTGCTGTGTTGCGCTGGGCTGAGGCAGAGCTTCTGAAGTTGGCCAGCCAGGCCTCCAGGAGCTCTAACTAAGCCCCCTTCCCCCATACGCACACACAAAGCGTACACATACATGGACACACGAGCACTTTCAGAAACACACTCACTCACACACAAATCCACAATGTCAAATTACAAGCAAGTGGCACATATAGAAGCTAGAAAACATGAACATCCATGCACAGATGCAGAGTTTGATCAATTCATGGGGGCAAAACTATACGCTACGTGCATCCTAGCGATAGGTTTATTGTCTGTTTTTTTTTCTTTTCTTTCTTCTGCATAAAAGCATTGCAGTGCGAACCAAAGAAAAAGCAAGCACGCAAGCACTAAACACATTCACACAACTAATTCACAGCAGACTTAACAATCGCTGAGCTAAAAACAGACTAAGTTTGGTATTTAATTACATTTTACATCACCTGCATGTATAGTGCTTGCAAAAAGCAGAAATCAAGGTTACAGTGCTGTGCTTAAAATGTAAGTAAATGGATGCAGTCTTTAAATTTCAAAATAATCGCTCTTTAAAAATATAGCCTCTAGATGCAAACAATATGCATGGTAATATGACTTTAGTTTGGAAAAATAAAAGCTTGCTAATCTTTCCTGTGTTAAGTTATATCACATTTGACAACTACAGATAAAACTACAAAACAAATGTAAAAATAAAGAGAATACAAGTTTTGACAGAAGAATTAATGTACACTACCATTCGAAAATGAAGAAATCAGCGTATAAGAATGATTCCTGAAAGATCACGTGACACTGAAGACTGGAGTAACGACTGCTGAAAATCTAGATTTGCATCACAGAAGTAAAATAAAATTAATTTTCGTAAAATAAATAAAAACAAAGCAGTAAATTGTGACAATATTGTACAATATTACAGTTTATACTGCATTTTTAATCAAATAAATGAAACCTACAAACTTTCCAATACAATAAAACAAAAATCTTACTGACCCAAAACTTTTAAACAGTCCTGCAAGTTCTTTTATAAATTATATGCTTCACATTTCAGCGTATACATCCTCCAAAATCAGCCCTTCTATTGTAAGTGCCTCATCAACCTTATTAATTTGTTCATTCATTCATTCATTCATTTTTTGTGGTAATCAACATTATGCTTTTAATAAAGCTTAACTTGCATTGAACATGAAAGTCCATTCTGTTCAATTCTGAAGCTAAACATCTTCCCAACACTATAGATAAAACAGATAATTAAATACAACATTTAATTTTAGTAACTCTCCTTGTCTTCACCCTACTTATGTGTAGCACCTTGGTACTTATAGATGAGAATTTTTATTTATAACTTAGATGAATCAGTCTGAGACATCTTCTTTCCCCATCTATTATGGTTCTGTTGAATCATTGGTAATATGCACATGCTCATACACCTCAAGTATTTCATCCTCATAGACGAGTGCCCTGTGACCGCTATCATTCAAATCATCTCAATATCATTATGAAATGGTAGCATCAGCAATTCCGGCAATTCCAGTTCACTGAAGACTCCAGGGAGATTCCACATAGATATAATCACACAAACGCAACGAAGCATTGGAAATGAATATGACTGTGATGATGAAGATTTTCATGCATTTACTCATACGGAGACATCATTATGGATGTGCAAATTTTAAAATAGACAATTTTAAAAAGTTTATTCATTCAAAATGGCCTGTTTGAACACGATTCTCGTATAGATTATAGATGGCTATCTGCACCAGATTGTGATTCATCAATAAAAGAACAATGAATTACTGTGAATTGATTGTGTCTGCTTTTTGAGTCTTTAATACAAAAATACTTTAATATACTTTTGATTTTTCAGTTTCAAGTCATTTGAACAACATTATGAGTGGCAAATGAGAATCTTCAGCAAGACTATTTTCTATCATTGCATTTCCTATTAATCTGTTCAACAGCAAAAAACTTTACAAACACATTATGTCAATAATTTTCACTAGAACTCTAGTCAGCTAAAAAAAGATTTATATACTAAATGTGACCCTGGACCACAAAACCAGTCTTAAGTCGCTGGGGTATATTTGTAGCAATAGCCAAATATACATTGTATGGGTCAAAATTATTGATTTTTTTTTTATGCCAAAAATCATTAGGACATTAAGTAAAGATCATGTTCCATGAAGGTATTTTGTAAATTTCCTACTGTAAATATATCAAAACTTCATTTTTGATTAGTAATATGCATTGCTAAGAACTTCATTTGGACAACTTTAAAGGAGATTTTCTCAATATTTAGGTTTTTTGCACCCTCAGATTCCAGATTTTCAAATAGTTGTATCTCAGCCAAATATTGTCCTAACAATAACTTATTTATTCAGCTTTCACATGATGTATAAATCTCAATTTTGAAAAAACTGACACTTATGACTGGTTTTGTGGTTCAGGGTCACAAATAATACAAATACAGGGCAATCAGCCTCGGAAGATCAGGGGCCAGAAAGTAATTTTTCAAGGGTCATTTTTAATTGCAATCCTTTTTTTTTAATTAAGCATGATCATTTTTTATCATAGTATGTCTGACTGTGGGAATCTTGCATTCAGATGTTCCCTCTCTTTTCTTTGGCTGCGGTGTCCCTGGTTCAGGCTGGTTCAGTGTTTTTGGTCGGCGTGTTACCTGAAGTAATTATATATGTATGAAAGCTGAGACACCAATTTATCAATAGTTTAAAGTGAACGTGATAACGCAAACATCAATAACCAGAAGCAATGAAACAGAAAATTTAAATTCAGAGTAAACAAGCGCAGTATGACATTATTGCTGTATTAGATCGAGAGCTGCAGGCCAATTTAGTGAGCTAGTTTAACAGCAGCCCCAAATGGGATTTGACTTGCGCGTGCGTGTGTGCGTGCGCGTGTGTGTGTACACGAGAAAAGGAGAAAGCGAGAAAGCGAGTGACTTTGTACTGCAGGTGAGTGAATATCTCATGCTCTCAGCCCCTGGACCCCCTGCTGTTTTCAATCAATACCATTAGAATGCCTGAGTCCGGTCACCCTGACTGTAATCTGCTATGTCTGTGTGTGTGTGTCTGTGTGTGTGTTTCTTAGCCAGCCCCCTCCCTGCTATTATCAGTTCGATAAGCTTTGGCACAATTTAACACAGATTTGGGCGACGGTTCATTTTTAAGGTTTTTAATTGTTTGATTATCAGGAGAAATAAGGGAAACAGCAGATGGTCATGAATCAGTGTCGAAACACAAGACTGAGAACTGCCTGATCAGTATAACAGAAACACGGTGATTGGAGGATGTGAGTGAACTTTAATGCTTTTCTTTACCGTATGAAGCTCAAGTATACTTTTAAAAACAGGATGCCTCTCAAAGTCATATTTGGATTATATTAAAAAGTGAGATGAGGTCTTTGAAATGGGTGTGACTAGGTGAAAATAGAGAAAGGTAAAATAGAGACGCCTCAAAAGTATCCTATTTATTAATTCCTTTTTTAAGTGAGTAAATAGAGCAAATAAAAGAGAATACATAATTGTATTTATATCTTAATAGAATTGAATAGGTTTGCAAAAGAAATATTTTATGTTTCCATAATAGGCACTATTAAACAATTTTATTAAATTACATTTTATAACAATCTTAAACATGATGCACCTTCATAAATGACTGAAAGATGTTCAATACATATTTTATCACAATTTAACTAGTTTTAATTTTTCAATATATGTTGGAATAAAATTACAGCTTCTAGTACTAGTAAATACATTAAGGTCTGCAATACTACAGGAACCTAAATTAAGGAAGAACATCTGTATCTGTCCGGTGGATATATGCAAATTTAGATTTTAATTAAATAGATGTAATTAATCTGTCAACCCTGATAGTAGCTGCATTGACTCCACAGATAGGCTACATGAGAAAAATGATATGCTTATATTATTGTGTTCAAAACAATAATCTATGGTAATTGTAGTTTATATTACACTATAATTACACAGTAAGTACAGTCATTACAAGCAAATATATATTCTCAAGGTATATACTTGTGGCAAACATTTACTACACTATCTACTGTGTTTGCAAAAAAAAAAAATCATTGTTATCAGTTATCTGACATTTTTGACAGTTTAATAATTACCTAAATGATTTGTTTTCCTTCAGACATACGGATTTATATTCATGGAAAATTGCAGTCATCTGTTTTCCACTCACATTAGGAAGAATATAATTTTATAACATTAATAACAGGTGTAAATACATTTTGAAATCCAAAAGGAGTATTTTTATATAAGGAAAAAAACGTAATTAGGTTTTAAGCAAAGCGCACGTCTTCATTCACATCCAACTATTGTTTAAAATATAATACAATAATTCTCTTACAATTATTCCTGTTTAAAAAGCAAAGGTGAACAGCAGACAGGTGATGTTTGTCAGGTGTTGTCTTGAATCAGTGATAAAGACAGAGTGTTTTATTTGAAAATTGGATCTTGAAAAGCATTTTAAACTTAACTACATATTACAGCTCTAACGTTAATGGGTAATTCACATTACTAAGTAGGAATGCTCCAGCATTTATTTGTGATTGCTGTGACAAATTAAGCCCATTTCAGGCAAAATTAAGTGTATGTAGTGTGGTGAGAGCCGTACGGCAAGATTGAACTATACCACTAGCCTCATCATTGAAAGTGTGAATAAAGCACTTTGGATGAATGGGCCATCAAGTACTGCTTTAATTGGATGGTTGTGGGGTGTCAAACCAGGGTTAAATGTATTTGCTGTGTACACAAATATGAAGCTGGAAATTTTATCTATACTGAAAGTGACAACAGGCCTCTGTTTTAGAAACTTTAAAATGACTCTATTTTTCAGTTGGCACCATTGTTTTTGTTATTATGCAGAAAACAGATGATCTCATATTTTAAATTTGATTTATTCAAAATCTGCTTTGTTATATTGTTTATTTTTCCTTTACACCTGTGATATAACAAAAAAGTTATTTTATTTTTAACTCCTGTGTCCTTTTCTTCCTATTGTTTGCCAGATAACCTTTGGCACTGTTACTTTTCTTTCTTTTTCCAGGACTCTGAAATTTTGATGCCATTTTTCTTCTGACAGGACACGGTTTCAGAGCCTTTTGCGGGAGATGTTAAGAAGATTTTTTACGCCTGTTTCGTGTTCAGTGAGGAAATGTATACTGCAATAGGTTCAGCAGTATATGTCAAATAACCATACAATGCATATAAATGATAGTGACAATAGAATATCTAAGATGTTTTTGAGGATGAAGGTGGAAATAGATGTATCTGCAGGGATGCTGATAGTGAACAGAATGACCACAGGGGAAAAAATAACTAGTTTAACATGCAGTTAGTAGGCAGAATGTCAGTTTACTGAGTTTAATATGCTCAAGTAGCTTAATAGCAGGGCACATAAAATTTAAAACATGACAACAATTAGTTATCAAGTTTCATGTAATTAAATTTTATTTAACATATTTATTTTATCACATTTTATATAACATTTTGTAGAAGAGAGATAATTTACATACATTTCTATATGAATACAATTTCAGCTTGAGTTTATTGAATTTTGCAGTCTATAATTTACAATCGCTTGCTG
The DNA here is from genome assembly GCA_021397915.2 of Tor tambroides. Lineage (NCBI taxonomy): Eukaryota > Metazoa > Chordata > Actinopteri > Cypriniformes > Cyprinidae > Tor > Tor tambroides. Next base: position 66,471 of record JAFVLL020041569.1, on the reverse strand, counting down.
TTAACGATCACACTTTATTTGAATGTGTCCTTGTTAAAGTGTAATTACACAAAAGTACTGAGTAATATTAATTAAAACATGCTTACTAGTTTTAGGGTTAATGTTTAGTTTAGTGTTAGTTGCTTGTAATTATACTTACATTTTATTATAAATGTATATGTAACGTGTAACAAGGACACATTAAATCAACATTTTACCATATATCTAAAATATTTCCTGCTTCTCTAATAGTAAACAGTGTATCGCAAGCATAAACATGCTGACAGCTGACACCCAAAAGCTATTTTTTCATACACTACCAGTCCTCGAACTGATACAAACTCACTTGATTAGGATTCAGTACAGTAAATCAAATCTTGATGCAAAAAAAAAAAAGTTTTTGCAGGGGGCGGGGGGTGTGTGTTGGGGGGAGGTAATGAGGTACTATTAGCATTAGCTAGCGTGTCACCTTGGCAGGTAAAATATAATTGGGTGCTGGAGCGTCTCTGTATGATCGGCCCATCGCGCAGTGCATGCACATACTGCATTATTTAGCAGCGCAAGGCACAACGCAGCTAGGTAGCAATCTCCTTTCACAGCCCATTAGCCAGCACTGATCCCGCGCTGGCAACGAGCTGCCCCATTCACAGCACACTAATTATTTTACATCAGTCACAGTATTTTTCCCCCAACAAATGTGACCAGTGATGCATAATTATGAGCGGTGGGGTTCGGAGAATGCTGAGGGCGCTGGGGACTAAACTGTAGCTATTTTAGAGAAAGCACAGATGCAAGCTGTGAGAACAATCGGGTCCCCACCTAACTTGGCTAGATACACCAATAATGTCTGAAAATGTAAAAACCAGCCGAGTAGGTGGTGCATTTAAAAGTAGGGAATTGTCTGCACCAACTTTTTTAGATTAAAGTTAGTCCTTAGAGATCGGTAAGTAGCAATGTTAGCTAAAGTTCTTTAAGAACTTTTACGTTTTTTTCTAAAATCTGGAAACAATATGAAGTAAAACCTCACACTCTGCACACAAAGACCTTCACCAGCGCTCTAAATGCAATTTATCGCACTCTGTTCCGCTCACAGCGACCTAATAACAAACCCAAACACTCATTACACCGTGTATGCTAATTCTGTTAGCTTTAGCACAATACTTCTTTTATGAGACAAAGACTGTTGAAGTATCACAAGATAGCATTTTCACCCAACATACCTAGAGTTGACTTAATGTCGAACAGGACACAACAAGCGCCATACAAAGGCCATAGCTGGTCTGGCTCGGTCAAAAATGTCCACCTTTAATCTCATCCAGAGGAGAAAACCACGTCCATATCTTCAGTTTAAATGATGCAGGTGAAACACATCATTCTTCTTAAGAGGGAGAGGAAAATTTAGGTTTTCTACTTGCTTGCCTTGTGATATTTCTGAGCCGTCAGCAATGCAGAAGCTGCTTTTCTCTCCCCTAATTCTGTGGACTTGAAGCTTTGAAGCCCCCCAACTGTGCACAGTATGGTCTTTGAAGCGGGGAAGAAATTCAGAGATTTAAAAAAAATGGATAAAAAGCAGGGGGAACATGCTGCTCCTCACACATACCATTGTCTACATTTATCTGTTTTTGGGTGCCATGTTCGCTTTCGGATACAGGAAGCTTGATTTGGACAAATCCCTGACTGGTAGCTACAACAGCAAAATATGAAACAGCAGAGCTGTACTTTGGTGCAGTTCTTTTTTTTTTTTAAATTTCCTATATTATACTATACTTTAATATATAATATTTACAAATTGCACATCACATCTTCTTCAAAAGGGTGTTTAATGTGCCAAAACAGTCTAGGAAGAGGACAACTAAATTGCTGATTATGTTTCCTGAAATGATTAAGTTAATGTAACAGTTTTGCTATATATATATTAATACTTAGTGCAATTTCAAATAAACAGTTTACTTTTGTGATCCCACTTTATATTAGGTGGCCTTAACTACTATGTACTTACATTTAAATTAATCATTTGATACAATGCACTTATTGTGTACATACGTGTTTTTACATTGTATTTATATTTTAAAAGCTGCATGTAATTACATCTTTAATTCATTTCTGTAATTGCATTTATAATTACACGGTTGACACATTCCTTACACCTTAACCCACCCTTAAACCTACCCATACCACCAACCTGTCCCTAACCTTACCGGTATCCCACCTTAATAGCAGCAAAAGTGTTTTGCAATACAATATGAACACAGTAAGTACATTGTACTTATTTTTTTGATGTAAGGACATAGTAATTAAGGCCACCTAATATACAATGGGACCACTTTTATGAAATTCTTTTAAACAGGTAATTTGGCATTGAACTAAACTAAAACTAAATAATAATAAAGATGAAACTGTACTTTTAAAATTAAATGACAAAAAAATAATAAAATAAAATAAAATGAAATAAAATGAATTTGGGTTAAGGGTTTTAAATCATCAGATGTCATGAAGTATATTAATATCTTTTTTTTTTCTCCATAATACACTTGTAGAGGTCCCCAAGTTTTATAAAGGACATAAACCAACAAGTACTGACATTTTCCTACTTTTTTCCCCCCGGTGAATGCTAGTAAAGCTCCACGAGATCTTGTGAGAACTTAAACCAATACGGCCATAATGCTCATTGTTAGGAAGGCGTAATGTTATGCAAATGGATTTAGCTGAGGGGCCGTCTTCAGTAGTTTTGGGCTTGTGGCTTTGATAACCTCCATTACTATAGGATTAGATGAACGCTGATGTTTTGTCAGTCTCCTTGGACACTAGTCTTCAACTCACGACTAATCCTGCAGTTCTGATTGTCTGAATGGACTGACTCATCCATAGCATCTTGTCGATGACATTCAGCAACGCCGGACAACGCAGCCACACTCGGACTTGAAATGAATCTGTTCTGTAAACACACAGCTTAACAAACCATAGTTTACAGTTCAATATACAAATTGGATATTAACGCCCACCTCTGACAAGAAAGGTTTTGATGGCTTGTTTCAAAGAATTTCTTTTTTATTGTTGTTGTTTTTTTTAAAGATATAGATTAAGTTTATCTCTTTTTTCCATCCACTGACCCCCTGTTGTTTTCTTCCTTTGAGCTTCTCTGAAACATCTCCAGATTTTTGGAGGTGATGGTCTGTCTGCTCTCTGGCTGTTATGTTTATTTATTTGCTCATTGATTTTTCAACATGTATGTACACACGTTTCTTGGCTGACGGATCGATTTTTTTTGCAGCGCCAGAAATCCGTTCTGCATTTAGCCGTGTCCTGTGATCATATTCCATTTTAGCCACTTCAGATGCACTTTGGGCCTTTCTGATTGTGGAGAACTGAATGAAGGATACTAGGCTGTTTTCACATGTTTCTCTAGCAGGAAAGCAGGCAGCTAGTGAAATACATAATTTGTAAAACACTTTATTAATAAATCTTCAAAACCACAGTTAATAAAGTTAACATTTTAACATTATTACCTATTTATTTCAACATTCTGGATGGACAGACATATATATGGGGATTAAATAGGGATTAAACAAATATTATCCTAAAATAATATATAGTTTTCAGTGTTGCAAATCCTTGCAAATCCTTTTCTAGAGAAAACAACATACAAACCTTACAATTTCAATTATTTACCGTAAGGGTGTTATATATATATATATATATATATATATGATAGAATACATATGATGAAAATGTCTATAATGATTAAATTTGGCCTTGTGTCCAAATTTAACTCCATTTTCACTCCACTTTGACCACAACCTTTAGGTGGAGGAAAAAAAGGCATTAAGAGTCATTGTTGAACTCCAGCAGGACTCTCTGGACTCAATAATTTGATCAGTGAGTTCTCTCCAGGGGCTTTCAGTGCTGCTGTCAGCACTTAGGACCTCTTGTAGCTGAGACTTCTTTCTCTGCATTAACAGAATCCCGGATTGTCCAGAAAAACACGCCTCAGAAACAGGTATGAGGACGAGAGAGAGAGAGAGAGAGAGAGAGAGAGAGAGAGAGAGAGTTTGGTCTGTTATACAATATAGTATATAGTACATACTTAAAACAAAGAAACTGATAATACATACTGAGACCTGGACAAAGTTATATCACCAAGGTGTATTATATTGTGGAAAAACATTTCTTGAATTATTTCTTCATTTATTATTTTAACGTGAGGCTTTATACAAGGATATGAGGATTCTTGATGTACATTATTGTAAAGCAAACAAAATAGTAAATATCATTGTCTAGCCTCAATGCAATTCATGTATTATATGGATTATATGTGTTTGCATCATGCATAATATCCTTACTGAGTTCTGTATAGAATGCATACACTTTTCTCATGAAAAACTAAAATAAGATTTAGAAAAGAAAAAGAAAAACAGAAAATGCACTCAACATTGCCATTTAGAAAAAAACACACACTTTTTTCTTTTTTTGCACAAATAATCTGTTTATATACACACGTCTGCTGTATTTCTCAGCTCATTGTGTATGCCAAGACTGTAGTATGATATGTTTCAAAGTGACTGGGGTTATTGTGGCGGTGGCTTGCTTTATAGGCTGGTTTATCCGTCCTTGTAACAGTTTTTATTTGCAGTCTTGTTTATTGATTGTTTTAATTTCTGAAATCTATTGTACTGCATATACTGGCAAGGCAATCTGCAATTATACTGCAGCTACAGGCCATTAAGACTTTTAAGCACAATCAAATTTCCAAGCCATACATAAATAACAAAGCATTGAATGCATTTAATTATATTTCTCTCTCTCTCTCTCTCTCTCTCTCTCTCTCTCTCTCTCTATATATATTTTCAGGAAGACTTACTGCAACAATCAAGTTTCAATCAAGGATGCTTAAATGTACGAGACTGCGGCTCTTTTAGAATCGGCAAACAAATGATTTACTGGTAACGTTCGTGTTGTATGATAAATTTATTCCATGCACCGTCCAGCTGAAATGACCCAGTAATTATAAACTACCACAGTAATTCTACTGCTAAAAATGCACCTATTCATTATTTAGGACATTGATTTATTTTCCCCTTTTTTTATGGTGAAGCAAGCAGTGAAGGGTTTTGATTGCATTGATCCAGATTTGCGTTTTAACGCTCTGAATCATTGGATGTTGTGATGTCCTCAGGTTGCTGACAAACTCTTGACCCAGCTGAGGAACGGGAAACGCTCAAGGCACTGCTTAAATTCCGTTAAAACTGCAGTACGGCATGTTGACAAGTCTGGATCTGGTGTTTGTGGCTTGGCAGAGACTGGGATAATGATAGACTATTGTGGTCCGTACAGCTGGAGCGCAGTTCCCAAAAGTGCCAGTCCTAATTTTCAATTACTACTGTCCGAAGTACAAGCAACAGTCCATAATTGCTTTATTTTCTCTAGCTTCATGGACTGAGCCTCTATTTATTTTTAGTTGGCTATCGAGGAATTGACAGAAAGAAGGTGCTGACAACCAAACTGCCTTTTAAAGCAAAACATCTCTTCATCTGTGTTATGGTCAGAGGGACTGTTAGTCATCAGCCACACCATTCTTAGTCTGAAGATCTCTTGGATTTTTGTGGTGTATCATATCAGCCAGCTGAGCTGATAGACTCCTGCCAACATTCCATACAAAAGGGGCACTCTGACTGTAAATGCAGTGATTATGAAATGCATTTACCATGACGATAACAGGGAGCTTTGTTATCATAGCTAAAATGATCAATTACATTTAGATTTATTTTCACTTTTAGCTGTTAAAGTCATCATTAATTTTGGACTGCAAGGACAACTGTTTTAAATCAGTGTGATTAGTAAAGACTCTGAAATGTATTTGTCTGATAATCTAAAATGTGCTTCAGTTGGTAACAACTAAATGAACTGCTATTATCTAAGTCTATATATGATTTAATGTGACTGGATTATCCTGGCAAACTTAAATGACTCCAACAAAAGCATTTTACAGCTCACGGTAGAATTGGGTCTGCACATTTTTACTTTTACAGTGCTCACATTAATTTTGGTCAAGCTTAGAGTTTTGTGAAAATGGGTCAATGCCATATAAGAGTGTCCATGATAATGAAAAGAAAAAAAATCTTTCAGAAATCTTGTTTGAAACATGTTCAAGGTTCTTAGAAATGTACTCTTTGTCATGTTGGTTTCATTATGTTTCTTTAAAAAACTTATTTGAAAGAAGTTTGAACTTAAGGCTCTACAGTTTTAATCATTATTTTCAAACTTTTTCAAAAAGTAACAATTCTTCAACCTGAAAATGAATTTCAGGTTACACTTCATTTTCAGGTGTCCTTGTTACAGTGTAATTATTCATTTAAGTACTGAGTGATATTAATTAACTACATGTAGTTACTGTATGATTAGGGTTAGGATTAGGGTTTAGCTTAGGGTTACTTGCATGTAATTATGCATAACCTATTTTTATTGTAAAAATAAGTACATGTAACGTGTAACAAGGACACTGTAAAATGCCTAATTGAAAAATTGAAAATATACAACCATAAAATGGATTCTAAATGCATTTTGAATAATTAACAGATAGGACAAAAACATGAGTGTCAAGTCTGACCCAGATATGTTCTTTTTTTATTTGTATGTATGTGTATATATATATATATATATATATACACACACACACACACACACACACACACATATATATATATATATATATATATATAATCAGGTACATTTTATTCAAAATTTGTCATTAAAAGAGGACAAACTGTATTTATTTCCACTGTTCATTCACAGTTTGATGTACACTGAGTGAAGGCAGTCAAATCTTGCTGTAGCACGCAGTAGACAGCATGGAAAAGATATTGAAAAGCACAGTGCTTCCCACCACAGGGACCAATTTGAAGCCTGCGCAACATCCGCTACCACACACACACACACACACGGATATGCCAAAGCTCATCCCTGACAGGTGGGACTCTGACTGCTGGCTCTTTCAGGGGGTTTCTCAGGGGACCAGTGTGAATGTCTGCCTCCATACCTCACACACACAGCCAGAATATGACTCTGACAGTCTCTGACACTGAGCTGCGGCTTTGGGAAAAAGTGGCCTTCATTAGTTTGACTCTGCACTGAAAGATCTGAAGGCATCTTTTAAAATGAACCTATACTGTTATGTTATAGTATATGTGATGTATTTGGAGCCACACTGTTCCTTCCATTTAAGGGATGTTAGCATAGCCACAGATGTAAGAGTTGTGTTGTTAGTAGGTCAGTGCTGGAAAAATAATCTTTTCTTCATTACACAGGCTTCCAGCAAATAAATTACTTTAAGTGAGAAAAAAGTTAAAATCTAGGAAGTGAAAAGTCACAAAAAGTTTTAAGAAAGGCAGACGTTTCAGGCACACGTACATACAATAGATTCGGCAATTAAACAAATTTCTAATTGTAGAAAATCATAAATCTTTTGAATGGTTTATCCATGCATGTGTCATTTTTTGAAACGGTCAAAATACAGAAAAAAATATCGATTTATAATTTTGTCTTTTGTTTCAGTGTAACTTTAAGTGGAAAAAACTTGCATATGGACTTGTATATGCAATGAACAGATGTATTTTTTATTAGCAAAGATTGATACGTACTGAAACAAATGTGTTACTCATTGTTAGTTAATGTAACTAATGGAAACTTACTGTACTGAAAACTATAATCTGATGAAATATGCTTAAAACTGTTCTAAAATATCATTTAGACACGTTACAATAGACATTAAAAGCATGTAGCATCAATGGAATTATCCACATGAAATATCTAAATTATCCGTCCAAATTATCATCATTAGGAGGCCCAGTTCTAGAATAATTATTGATTGCTATATTACTTAGCAACCCTAAGCAGTCTTCAGCTATGTTAATGAACTATAATGCTTGCTGGTACAATTATTTATTATGATTACTAGTATAAATAAATCATGTCATGCCTGACAACACCTCTCAACACTGTTAATATCCCTTTAATGCACATTTCTTAATTTTACTTTCAAAGTTGTGCTTCTCAAGATGCTAGTTTTGGTTAGTTGGAATATTTTCAGACAAAATCTATGTACACAATATGTACACTATGTACACACTGTGACCCTGGACCACAAAACCAGTCATAAGTAGCACAGGTATATTTATAGCAATAGCCAACAATCCATTATGGGTCAAAATGACCAGTTTTTCTTTTATGCCAAAAATCATTAGGATATTAAGTAAAGATCATGTTCTATGAAGATATTTTGTAAATTGCCGACCATAAATATATCAAAACGTCTGATTAGTAATATGCTAAGAACTTAATTTGGACAACTTTAAAGGCGATTTTCTCAATATTTAGATTTTTTTTTTTTTGCACCCTCAGATTCCAGATTTTCAAATAGTTGTATCTCAGCCAAATATCATCCTATCCTAATAAACCATGCATCAATGGAAAGCTTATTTACAGCTTTCATAGGATGTATAAATCTCAATTTAAAAAAACTGACCCTTATGACTGGTTTTGTGGTCTAAGGTCACATATCAAATGACTAATTTTAATGCTAGTACATAGTAGTTTAAGACACTTAAAAAGTGTGTCTGAACAACAGATACTAGAGAAGATCTTAAATATACTGTATAACAAGCTAGGATTCCTTTTACTATATATTTTTTTAATTAAAGCTTGAGTCCTGGATATTGAGTATGGACATTTCCACAGCAGACTGTCTTAAGAGAGAGAACGCCTTGTCAGCTATTTGTCATGCAAGGTATGCGACCATCAAGACAACTCAATCTCGCTCATCTCACAGTTCCTAAATCACCCAATGACCCTGAAACAGCAAACACCTCTGTAATAGTCAGTCAGTGGAGTGTGATGAGCTCTGAAGCTTGATCCTCCTGAGCTAGCCTGTGATTAATTCAATGAGATTCAGCCTCATCCAACAGATACATGATTTGCAGTGCAATCAACGAGCTGTTATGGTCTATGCATTAGCACCTGTCCGACTCCGCACACAACCTCACATGCATCCATTTGCAGATCTGCATGTATAAAAAGATATTTAAGGACCTGTCATTTGAGAATTTTAAAAATACTACTACTGCTACTGCTACTACTGTTAAAAGGTAAATATTTTCAGCTGAACATTTTTTTTGCCAAAACAGATCTGTTATTTTACATAAAGATTGGATGAGAAGATCAACAAATACATCAGTAATAAAATGATCAACAATTATCAGCAAAATAATCAATAAGAAAACCAGAATTAAGTTCAAGTAATCTTCTTTAGTTATGACACAATTTCAAGTGTCATATTTCAAAAAAAGTGGTAAAAATGGCACAAATATACCTATTTTGCATGAACCACTACTACTACAACAAATTTAAAGTTTTTCCTGTAGTCCTGGGACAATTCCAGATATGTTTTTGACTATTTAAGCTTTTTAAAGTTGCATATAGTTGCAAGATGTTCTTTAAAGGAGTAGTTCACCTAAAAATGAAAAAACTGCTGAAAATTCACTCACTTTGCTGGCCATTCACTGCAGAGCATCCATTGATGAGTAAGTGATGTAAAGGGTTAGCACCCGCTTACCCCATTGTAAGGCTTGGAGGGGCCAGGACAATTTTTAATATAACTCCGATTGGATTCAACTAAAAGAAGAAAGTCATATACACCTAAGATGCTTTGAGGGTGAGTAAAACACAGGCTAATTTTCATTTTTGGGTGAACTAACCCTTTAATGCTAAATTTCTCCAAATCAAAGAAACAAACTCGCCTACATCTTGGATGTCCAAGGGGTGAGCAAATTTTCACTAAATACACTCTAAAAAAAAAAAGGTGCTATATCGCACTAAAAGTGGTTCTTGGCTCGTAATCATAGGGGAACCACTTTTGATGCTGTATAGCACCGTATCTTTAAAGGTGCTATACAGCACCTTTGTCAAATGGTGCTATGTAGGACCATAAGAGGTGCCATATTGCATTATATTTCTTCAACAAAAATGGTGCTAAACAGCACCAACAGTGGTTCTTTGGCTCGTAAAGAACATTTAAAGGGGCTTAACAGGTTCTTTGTACGGCAGTGATGCTATATAGCACCTTAATCACCCCAAAGAACCACTGAAGAACCGCTGAAGATCCATACAGGAGCTTAACAGGTTCTGTATATGGTAGCGGTGCTATATAGCCCCTCAGTCATGCCAAAGAACCGCTGAAGAACCACTGAAGCAACAAGATTTGGTGCTATACAGCACCAAAAGTTGTTCCCCTATGATTACGAGCCAAAGAACCACTTTTAGTGCTATATAGGACCATTTTTTTTTTAGAGTGTAGAGTAAATCAGAACAATTCAGTAAATCATTTTTGGGTGAACTATTCTTTTAGTGTTCACATTGCGCATAACACAATAGTTACCTTCTATTAGTTATACATGGTCATAACGCTCACTTTATATTAGGGGGCCTTCACTACTATGTACTTACATCAAAAAATAAGTACAATGTACTTATTGTGGTCATATTGTATTGCAAAACACTTTTGCTGCTATTGAGGCGGGATACAGGTAAAGTTAGGGACAGGTTTGGTGGTATGGGTAGGTTTAGGGTGGGTTAAAGTGTAAGGGATGGGTCAACAGTTTAATTATAAATGTAATTACAGAAATTAATTACAGATGTAACTACATAATGGTATTTTTAAAAATATAAGTACAATGTAAAAACATGTATGTACACAATAAGTGCATTGTATCAAATGATTAATTTAAATATAAGTACATAGTAGTTAAGGCCACCTTATATAAAGTGGGACCGTTATAACTTATAAATACAGTTTCATGACACCATGAATTTAATTTGAGAAGCTGCCGAGATTATTGCGATAAGCCAAACAGAGACCAGAGATCATTATTTCTTATTGCCTGAATTAGTATTATCTGGTGCAATTTGTTTTTTAATGTGTTCGTTTTTTTTCAAGACAGTAATATTAATGTGGATTTTACTTTGGTCAGAGCCCATTTTCTTATCAGACACTTTTTCGCCAATATGTAAATTATAGTGTGCAAATGAGATGACCAGTATGACCTCTGCTGTGCAGATGTCCTCATTCAACCTCTTTATCACCCTCATGGTGTTCAAACAACCTGAATAATCTTCAATAATTTAATGTCTTTTTTCAGTATGTGTGTCTGTATGTTTGTTGTATAGTTTATATTGTTCATTATTCAAACATGTTTGTTACCATGAAAATTTTTGATTGTGAGATCATGTCATGACCAAAAATAAAAATAAATATGTATATATATATATATATATATATATATATACACACACACACATACACACACACACACACACACACACACACACACACATATATATATATATATATATAATACATATTTTGAGGTCACTTTTTTATGGATATTTTACGTATTTTACATATTTTTGCAAAGTGGTCACATTTTAACTACTGTACTTCAAACAATTGTGGAGAATTGTTTCCTTAAAGTTATAACAGTAGTTTGTTCAACCCACTATTTAACTTTCACCAAATACTTAATGTACTTGTTAAGGAAGGTTGATTTAACTTAAAATATGAGTTTGGATGGACAACCAGTCTAACTGTCAAAAATTAATGGGCACAACTACAACTACTGATGTGGAGAAAACTCAAAAATGCTTTGCAGCTGGTAGCATTATTTTTTTTTAAGTTAACGTATGTATATATGTATGCATGTATACATTTATTTATTGATTTATTTCAGTGTATGACACACCCACTGAAATGATGTCAGAGCTAAAGAAGAACTAAAGAATGATGTCAGAACTTTTGTGTCATCTAGGATGAAATTAATTGTAGAAAATACACACAAAACACAAATGATAAAGATAATTAAGCTTAACTGTCCCATTTTACCTATATTCACCCAGCATGATTTTTAATCCAAAGAAGCACCTTGTACAATTATGCATAATGTATTCATTTTCTATAAAAAAATATATATTTTTGAGGCTAGATGGGGAAAAAAATCACACTTTTCCATAGGTGGCTATTGCAGTTATTTGGAATCTGCACAGAGCAATGCATTGTAATTAGTAGTGAATCTAATTTATTAGACCACTGTTTTCATGTCTATTTGTGGAAATGACCAATAAATCACAGATATGGAGCAGGTGTTCCTAACTGAATAGCGGCTCAGATAACTGGAACAAAAAAGCTTCAGCAGAGGTTTTGCTAAATGTGTTGTTGACCAAATGTGAAGAATCATGGAGTAAAGGGCAGAAGATGCAATCTAGCCACTATAAGAGACTCTTTTTTGTGAATGCAATGTGGAACAGTATCTTGAAATGAATGATATCACCCCCTTAATCTACGAAACTGTCCACAGTGTGTATATATTTAGAAAGGGCCATCACATAAAGCTGCATATGACTGAGAAGTGCACTTAAAATACAGGAAATACTATTACACTGTATTGATGGAAAATTATATGTTGAGGACAAGTCTGAGATGGCTTGGGAAAATAGAAATGGCCTTTCAAACAAAAAATGATAAATGATTTGTCCCATGAAGTTATGAATTCATATTATGCCATCTGAGTTTCAGGAACTAGTCCATGAAAAGACCAACCTTTTTTGATGGTTAGAATGTGAAAAAAAATATAATAATAATAATAATAATAATGCTCAAGATTGTTGTGTTTAGTAAAAGATTTTGTATGGCCTTTTGTTATACATGCTGTCTTCTAATTTCATCATGAAATAAATGTAATTAGGAAATAGTCTCCTTTCCCCATGCATACACAACAACTTGATTAAAAAGTGGCACCCCTTACCCCTCTCACCATTTTAACAGCAATGCTTGTCTTTACTAAAGATGAAAAAGAACTGTTAAGTTAATTAAAGCAAATGGAAATAACTAACATTTTTGTTCTCTTTTTTATTTAGTGAAAGTTAAGGATGCAGCAGTGTTCTTTAAGGATTCTCCAATTATCCTTTAAAACTAAGTGGATGAATTACAAACAAAAAGTGTCTATATGCCAGCAGTCTGCCATGCTGCAGACAGCAAATTCAGTCTCTATCTCTAATCCCTTTCAAGCACATGACGCACTGGAGCCAGTCGGGTGCAGTGTCAAGTCGCAGGGCTGCCACATTCTTCCCTTTGTTCCAGTCTTTAGAGCTCAGACACTTAGGTGACTTTTTAAGGAGATCTCATGTTTGAAACATTGAATTATTATCAGCGCATAATAGGAATGGAATTCTCTGCAACTTTCCCTTCTCTATAATGATGCAGGCTCCTCTGGAAAGCCTCGCCTTGCGCATTAGAATGAAGTGTTCATTTTGTATTCTTGAGATGTTGGAAAAATGGAATACAAATTGAACATCAGCTGTGATGAAGGGTGTTTGTAGGTTGAGGGAGCACGCGCTGCTAATTTGAGGCAAGTGGTGAACGGTGCGCTCATTACCCACGACCATCACAAAAGAAATCAATATAACGAAACCTGTCAGACATTCAGAGGGATCAAAAATCATCCTTTGCATGCTCAAAGATGACTATGATTTTTGAAACATTTTTCTTATACCCATCTATGTCATTGATTGAAACTTTTATGCCGGATTATCTTGCCCTGAGGCTCCTGGACCTGTTGGCAACAACTCAGCACTTGAGTGAGTCAGAAGAGGGAAGGACTTCTTCAAATCCCATAAACGCTAACTCAATATGATCTAAAAATGGCTGTTCTGTACACATGGTGCACACGCCATTCCAAATGGCAGTAGATTGGGGCTACACATGCCACTTTTTTACTGGTGTTTCTTCTACAGCTCCATCTGCGCTTCAATTTCCCAGAAAGCCAGGCGGGGCCCCGGAGCCTTGGTTTAGTCCTGTAATTATGTGAGCTTGGTTAGCCACATACCATCCGTCACTGCCACGGCGCTTCACAAACCCATCATTTACTGCACGTCCACATGTAGACGCAGGAACCGCAACTCTGCAGCAGCAGGGACACAGATGTCAGGGTTGGTGAGGGCCAGGGCCCTGGTGATGGTGCTCCAGTTGGGGTGGAAAATACAGTAGTCCTGCAGGAGCTCCTGTTGGCAGTTAGCCTGTTGGACTACAGGCTTTTCTCGACCTTTGTGCAGAAAAATAAACTGCGGACCCCAAGAGCCCATCGGAAAGCCTGGTTCAGCACTGGAGGCTGACAAAGACGGCAGAGCAATGCTATTCTTGGTCAGAACTGAGCATAGCTAACAGTTTTTTTGTTTTTTATTGTGGGAAGCATGCTAATTTCATTCTACATATCATAGGGTGACAGTTTTAGCACTAAAAATATATTTTCAAAAATAACTTAGTGTAATAAAAACCACATAATAGGTTTATTTGCTGACAATCAGTTCTACTGAGTGTCCGGTGGAAGGAATTTCCCATCTGTCTGTTATTAAGAGAAAAAGTGGCAGAGCGCATTTGGTGTTGTAACTCTGAATACTTTTTTTTTTTTAATTGAAATGAGACACTGTTCATAAACTAGATTCAGTGCCAGGGGGCTTCATTCATTTTCTTGGATCCTACATGATATAGCTGCACTTGTGCCAAAGAGGAAATCCTTTGGGAGAAAAATTAAGATCGTGTTTACAGTGGTGGGATTTACACTAACCGCTCAAATGAGCAAGGGCCCCGTAGAAGAGATAATTATAAGATTATTATACTGTGAGAATTTTAATTAACATTCAGCCACAGGACACTGAAAACCTTTTAGCCTTTTTCTGCATCAAAAATTACAAGGCCAGCTGTCAGTGGCAGCCAGTATTAGATGATAACAAAATGTTTCAAGACAATTCTTATTGTTCTTTTTTCCATTAATTATAGGCAATAAAACTGTGAAATTTACAGGTTACAAAAAAAACTTTACTATGAAAAATATGGTAATATTTATGTCTTACAGATTTAACTTAAATTGTGACCCAGGACCTAATAAGGGTCAATTTTTTGAAATTGAGATTTATATATCATCTAAAAGCTGAATAAATAAGCTTTCCATTGATGTATGGTTTGTTAGGATAGCAGAATATTTTGAGATACAACTACTTGAAAATCTGGAATCTGAGGGTGCAAAAAAATCAAAATATTGAGGAAAATTGCCTTTAAAGTTGTCCAAATGAAGTCCTTAGCAATGCATATTACTACTCAAAAATTAAGTTTTGATGTATTTACGGTAGGAAATTTACTAAATATCTTCATGGAACATGATCTTTACTTAATATCCTAATGATTTTTGATATAAAAGAAAAAAAAAAACGATAATTTTGACCCATACAATGTATTGTTGGCTATTGCTACAAATATACCCGTGCTACTTATGACTGGTTTTGTGGTCCAGGGTCACAAATATAAAACACCATCACGGTAGCACACATGACACTAAAATAATTCAATAAATGTTACTATAACAATATATGATGTAACATAAAATCCTGATTAAAAAAAAAAAGTTAAAAAAACCATCAAATGTCTGGTTGTCACAGAAAATTCTGGGAGTGTCACTGTTATCTATTACATTTTTTCACCAGTAAGGGAACTTAACGTTAAACAATTAACAGGCTTTTACCTCAGCATTTTTTTGCAGTGTTTTACAGTTAAAATTAAAACACTCTTTAATTGCCCAATGCATTAAAATTCACAGACATACATTATTGATTTATTCTAAAAGAAAATTGAAAATAGAAAAGCAAAAATGTTTGCATTCACATGTTTGTGTGTGTGATTGTATGGATTAAGAAGGAGGGCCAGGTGGCGGCAACATGTTGGCCAAAAAAAAAAAAAACCACGCCCGCGTTGAGGGACATGCCCAGTCATTTCAGCAGATGGGTTAAAAGCCAGACTCGTTTAGCTAACACATGGGTTCTGACAGCACCTCAGGCCCAGTCTGTCCCTCATCTGCAACTAGTTGAGCCAGATAAACTAATGGAGACTGGTCGCTCCAGACAGGCCCTTCCTTGCTTGCCCCTAGGTGAGTGTTGGCTTCAAGGACAAAATATCTAAATCAGTGCCAAATCCGCAGTGTCTCAGCTGGGTCAGATTCCTGTTTGGGGAAAAACTATATGAACAATGGAAGCAAACGATGAGGGAAATATAGAGGAGGCTTGTGCATGGGAAATAGTCAGGTGTGTTTAGGTAAAAATGTGGCATTCAGTTGGGCTCAGGTGATCAGAGTGGATTAGAGGAGCCTCTTAGGAGAGCCTAACTAGGACAGTGGTTGTTTTTGAGGGATGTGGTTGAACTTGAATTTGGGGTGTTTTTGGGAAGTGTTGAATCCAATTGAATACTCGAATTCATGCACCAAAAATTCAAGCTCAATGATGCAGATTTCCATCCATTTGAACTGCAACAGCTTAATGAAGACGCTGATTATCTCTTATCTCATATCAGCCTGAGAAAACAGAATCTTCATGGAAAGGTACTCAAGAACTTGATGCTGCATGGAACTGATACTGAGAGCTGCAGGATGTTATCAGAGTCTCAGTATGACTCACATGGACGTCACTGCTGCAGATGATGCCAGTCAAAGATACGGGGGGAACACTGTTTCTACAGACTCTCATCAGAGCCTTTCACAAGGAAATTCTGTTTATTCTGTTTGTCTTGTTGATCTTCACCTTTAGAATATAGATTGAAGTCGTACATTCTTAAATTCACTGAGTTCACTTGAATGGTCATATATAATAAGAATAATGTTAATTTATAGAAGTTAAATGTGCAGAACAAAAGACTATAAAAATACCTCAATGCCTACCTAAAGAGTAAAACTTGCTACTTGCCGTTGTTGAAGGCCAGTAGTATTAGAAAGAGGGACATTTTCATTCTAAAGACCATTTGATTGGTCAAAAATGTGCATTAATATTAGTCATTATATTTTCTGTCTTTTTTTCTGGAAAAGAAATACCATACAATTTGTATATCTGATAAAGATTAATTTTGTCAACGTTTAGGAGTATACTAGCATATAGATGGTTGCAAAGCAAACAGATATGAATAAAAATCCCATTTATTAGCCCATTTAGGACTTCCAACGCCATCTTCATTCAAATTAATTTCAGATTTAAAATTGTTCATTATAGAGGAAGAAACCCAGACTTTTGTGGAAGTCAGCAGGATGGCAATCAGTGTTGTTCTTCCTCTGGTTGCCTGGTTTGCACGCTAACCTGCAGCCCACATTTGCAGAGGGCCAGATTAAAAGACCTGATAAACTAAAAGCACACATGACATCTAGCAACAATTACGCTAATTCTATGTGAACAAGCTGTTCTCTGGGAATCTGATTGTTATGTAATACTTTTTAATTTTGTTGTTTTTTTAATCTAACTCTTTAAACTCTTGTTTTTTTAAGCTAACCAAAAGCTAATTTTCTTTCTAGATGCACGAATAAACACACACACACACACACACACACACACACACACACACACACAAACTAATCACAACCCTGACAAGTGTGAAGTTACAGTGCAACTTTCAAAAAAGCAAAACATTTTGGCTTTTAGCATGGCAACTGCAATGGCAAGATAATCAATTCCCATATAAAATGCATAGACTAAATGTATACATTGAATACAATGTAAGTTGCTTTAGATTAAAGCATTTTCATTATGACCGGCCCTGTTTTAGGAAATATAATTTGGTTGGCAGTTTTATTTATTTATTTATTTTTTAAATCACACTATTTTGTATAATTAAAATGAATTGAAAAACAACTTATGGCTCACACAATGATTTTTCTTACTTTTCCCCCAACAGCTGTATTTAAATCCTGTCTATAAACATACAATCTGCTGGCATTCTAGCAGTTCAAAACACATAATAGATTGCCATTTATGCTTGTTTGATGCAAAGCCTGTTAAGGGTCTCAGTAGCAGTTATTGGTGATAATAGTCTCTTGATATTTGCCCATTCAAAATATTCCAGGGCATTAAATGTTCAGATGTTATCTGAAAACTTGTTCTGTTCCATTAGAGCACATTATCAGAGTGAATCATTGCTTGCAGGTATTTTCAGACCGTGTAAATTCATCAAGATGTCGTTCAATAAGGTCACCATTAATCCCCTGTGCTGTCTGTATCCTGCTTCATGACGTCCTGTGAATGATAATGCACCATCAGAAATGAATACATACACAAACACACTGGAGTCGCTTTCAGTCCCTGTGGGTCAATGTGACTGAGGATTATCACAAAGTCATTTCATTCCTCTTGTCTATGGAACGATCATGATTGTAGTGGAAAAACTGACTTGACAATCAAAATCTCACAGCACTTGCTTGTCAGAAGAACTCTGCGCTTCTGTTGAGTTTTGAATTGGATTTTGTAGTTTGACCTGACAATTGATTTGAGGATTCATCTAAACATCAAGAAAAGATCAGTTTTTCCACAGCAGCACTGTCTAACAAAAAATATTTTTTTGTTACCTGACCTTCAGATATTGTATATACATGTGCTAATGTGATGTCTTTTTATTTTGGTCTTTCAAAATATCATATTAAGTTAAGGTATAATTTCCCCCCAAAATAAACATTCTGTCATTATTTATTCATCCGAATGTTATTACAAACACATATAACTGTCTTTTTTTAGACAAAGAATATGTTTTGAAGAATGTTCATGCTGCTCTTTGTCATACAATGAAAGCATATAATGACCAGGAATGTTCAAGCTCCCGAAAGAAAAAGGTCTCATTTTCTATTATGTGTCTTTAATGTACTTTCATCAAAATAAATAAATAAATAAATAAATAAATAAATAAATAAATAATAAAATAAAAATGATAATAATTATAAATAAATAAATAAATAAAATAAATAATTGTTATAGTACAATGTGTTTAGTGTGTTCATGTTGTATTGTATTACTGCTATTAGGATGGGATACGGGTAAGGTTAGTGACAGGTTTCATGGTATGGTTAGGTTTAAGGGTTGGTTAAGAGGTAGGTGTAGGATCTATATTGTAATTACACATGTAATTACAAAAAATAATTGTAGATGTAATAACATGTTGGTATTTTTTAAAATATAAGAGCAATGTAAAAACATATATAGGTGCATATGTATAATATGTAAGTTTAATTAAAGACACTCAATATAAAGTGGGCTGAGAATGAAAAAGCACCATGAAAAGCAACATAAAAGTGGCCCATCTGAATTGTGCAGTACGTTCCACATCTTTTTAAGCCATAAGAAAGAAACTGAATCACAGCAATGTGCTAAGTTTAAAAATGCACTTGTAATCACAAATTAAATTAGAAATAAATAAGCAAATTACAAAGAATAAATTATAAAGCCATCATATAACTTAAGAGGATTTGGAACATAGTCCAAAAGTCGTAATATTTTTGAAACTAGACTAGTTTCAAAAATTAGTGGGTCACGCTTTAGTTTGGGGACCATTAACTGTGACTTTTGCCTCAATAAACTCCCAATTTGCTTTTAGTAAGGTAACTGTTAAGTTTATGTATGGGTAGGATTAAGGGATCTAAAATATGGTCATGAAGAACAAGGCATTAATATGTGCTATAAAAGTACTAATAAAAATGCACTCTTATAAGCAACTAGTTAATAGTTAAATATGGAAAAGAGCAGCGTGGGCATTCTTCAAAACATCTCCTTTTGTGTTCCGAAGTAGAAAGAAAGTCAAACATGTTTGGAATGACATGTGGGTGAGTTGGAAAACATCCTAATGAAAAGAAATCTCTGCTGTCCTACTTTAGTGCTGTTCTGAATTTCCTATCAGTTGACAGGAGTGGGTTGATGTGCTTAATTTGAGGAGATTGTCTAGAGTTTCCATGGGGGTTGTCTATAAAACTTGTGTTGTGGAAGAGTTGGATGAGTGACAGCTCGGAGGTGGAAGAGAGGCTTTGGCTGGAGACTCATTCCCAGTCACAGGTGTGTGTCAGAGCCAGAGAGCCCGGAGCCAGGCGCTGAGGGAGGGAGCACAGGTGGCGGAGAGCAGGGAGAGGAGCTGGGGCAGCAGGGTAGCATGTGGCACTGATCCAGGCTCTGCTGCAACATATGCCGGGGTGTGAAGAGAGCAGGGCGCAGACAACGTGACCTAGTGCGTGGGGAGAGAGGACGAGACTGCATGACTATGTGTCTCTGTGGGAATGACTGGGAAATTGTCCTTAGACAGTTGCATTTCAGAAATGAATGCACTGAGAGATGGAAAGAAATAGACCCAGAGAGTGTCTTTTTCTTTTATTGCATTGTACCATAAGAAAATTCTGCAGTATTATAATGTTATACACAATGTTGGGAGTAATGCATTACAAATAACTTGAGTTCAAGTTATCGAATCAGATTACGTTTTTCCAATTAACTAGTAAAGTAATGCATTGCTTTGCAATTTACATGAAATATCCCAGTTACTTTTTCAATCATACATTTACCCATCTCACTTGCACAAAAACAGATTCAGTATTTCTCAAAATGAACAAAAACAGTGAAATGCGAACTAATATGATGCTAATAATTACTGCATAATTAAATATGCTAAATAACACAAATATCCTTTAAGTGTTTAATCCCATTTCAATCCCATTTTTGCTTCTGACCTTTGATGATCCTATTCAACCGTACGAATAAGCAAAAAAGACTTTAGTTAAACATCATATTTGTATTCATCACATCCTATTCTTCTGCAGTCCAGAATGGCAGAACAGCAGAAAGGTTTGTTTTAGCTGTGCCCAGGGGTGATTCTAGGATTTTTATTTTAGGGGGGCTCAGCCCCCAGTGAGGATATATATATATATATATATATATATTCAAATGAAAATGGCAACATGATCGTTTTATAAAGTATATGCGTTCATATGTGCTTCATTTCCCTAGAAACCTATGGTGTGATGAGGGGTGAACATATAACACAGCCGAAAACTTAGGCTACAGTAACGTTAGATGGGGAACCGATTGCTCCCCGTGATATTTTGTAAACTGTATTTATGACAAAGAACAGCACTGAAGCAGATATTAAAACAATCTATCGATAAACACACACCTGGTCCTCTGTTTCTCGCTCTGCGCCGCCGCGGTCTGATGATTGAAAAAGAACGCACTGAAAGACAGGGAGCACTGAAAGTCGATCGAAGTCTGCCGCCGTTTTCATATTAAATTTAAAGGGGACTGAGGCGATCACGAAATCGTGTACAGTTTATGGAGCTAATCGCAAAATTTTAGGGGGGCTGAGTACTCATTTTGGGGTGGCTATAGCCCCCCTAAAAATGGCCTAGCGACGCCCATGGCTGTGCCCTTTATTCATTTCACTTTTGGTGTAAAGGTGCTTTTACATTTGCCAAAAATAGAATGTTTTTATATTAAAAAACAAACAAGCAAGCCCAGCCCAGATGTGAAAAAGTAATGCAAAAGTAATGTAACACATTAAAAAGCAAAAAAACAACTAAGTAACACAATTAGTTACTTTTTTTAGGCAGTAATGCAATATTGTATTGCATTACTTTTAAAAGTAACTTTCCCCAACACTGGTTATACATAATTAATAACAAAGGTAACTAGATTTCAGTTTCATGAAGTAAATACCAGTGCTTGCATGGAGGCAAAGAATAGTGTTAACGTTTTATTTATGCTAAAGTTTTCAACTTTAGTTCTGTATAAATTCAATTCTGCATTAGTGTCGCTTTGCCTTTACATTAACCCAGCACAATGTAAAGGTGAATATTTGGTCACACTTTATATTAGGTGGCCTTAAGTTTCACATTTGAATGGTGTCTTTTGGTTTGGGTGGTATTAATCATAGACATTTAGGTTATACCCGTAACCACACTTTTTAAAGCGATATTAATCATATAGTAATACTGAAAAAAGTATTTATATCTATTATATTTGTATGTAGCACAACAAAACAAGGAAACACTTCCTTGTTGTATATCTTACATACTTTCTGAAGAAATACAGTAAATTGTGCATAATTACAAGCAATTAACCCTAAACCAAATTCTAACTGTAGATGTTGTTAAATATCACTCAGTACGTAATTACACTTTAATAATTACACCTTTATACATGTACTTTATACACTTTTAAATACGTCGTTCATTAGTAATTACATATATAATTACATTGTAATAGGAACATTTCAAACTAAAATATGATGAATGCATTTTGGGTTAGAGTGATTTTATGCGGTAGTACTCTAAATACATACTTATGTCAAATACTATATGTGACCCTGGACCACAAAACCAGTCTTAAGTGTAAATTTTTCAAAATTGAGATTTATACATCATCTGAAAGCTGAGTAAATAAGCTTTCCATTGATGTATGGTTTGTTAGGATCGGACAATATTTGGCCGAGATACAACTATTTGAAAATCTTGAATCTGAGGGTGCAAAAAAAAAAAAAATATTGAGGAAATCGCCTGTAAAGTTGTCCAAATGAAGTTCTTAGCAATGCACATTACTAATCAAAAAGGAAGTTTTGATATATTTACGGTAAGAAATTTACAAAATATCTTCATGGAACATGATCTTTACTTAATATCCTAATGATTTTTGGCATAAAAGAAAAATTGATAATTTGACCCCAGCCTAGTAGCAAATTTTTGGCTATTGCTACAAATATACCCCAGCGACTTAAGACTGGTTTTGTGGTCCAGGGTCACATATATAAGGACATGGTATATGTACACCAAAAACTTCAGTTGTGTATTTTTATTGGTTTACCACACAAATAAGTCTTCAGATTAGCTTGAAGGCTCAAAGATTTTGCTACAACAATTATGTTAAATATTCATGATACTAACCACTGAGAACGCCAGGCCACCACTGGCGTGCCACGCGCTGGTCTTTAGAGGAATGTCAATCCACAAACAAGACCCTCCAAAACTCTGCTCCAGGCTTCAATCTCTGTCTCTCTCTCTCACACCTCTCTCCATTTCTCTCTGCCACACATCCTAAGGCTCACCCAGGCCCGGCTCATGGGAGCTGCTCCAGCCACCACAACCAAGCCAACGCCAGCTTGCATTATTATCATATTTCATCAATTATGTAAACGATGTCCTGCTGAGTGTGCCTGCAACAGAGCACCATCAGGTCCCGCCCCTAAACGCATGCAAATGAGCTTGCCTGCAGGCGTGAACTGACCTCCGCCTCTCCCCGTCTCCGCAGCTTACCGTGATTCGCTCTCCTGCGTGTCAAGCAGCCCGGAACCCTGGACCCAGGAAACCTCGAGCAGCAAGCCCCATGGGCCAGCTCTGCCGATGTTTGTATACCCACAAATGTTTCTGAGCGAGTCGTTCGTCTTTGGAGTGTTTTGAAAATTTAAATTTCTTGACATGAACTTGATCCAGTAGTCAGTGTGCCAAGGCCATTGCATAGCCTCTCTACAAATTTTATGAGCTTGAGGAGGAGTGTGTTTAACAAATATTTATTTTATATGAGGGGGAGGACTGGAGTGGGTGCTATAGAGCTGTGATTTTCGACTGGTTTTGCTTCAGGACTTTGATTTTACATTGGACATCCAGTGCTGACTAAAAACACAGAAACCTAAATTATTTATTTTTATAAAAGTAAAAATTGTTTGTTAAAACATTGAAATTTGATATTTAAATAAATTAAATAAAATACTATTAATTTTGCCCTCAATAATTCACCACACAAAACACATTGTGTTTACAGCAAATACTGTAGAATTTAATTTGATAAATCTGTTGCTGTTCGAATAAACCTGCAACTCATTTTTGGGTCTCATCCCACCAGTTGTTTGAATCCCTGATTATAGATCATATAGTTATGTCTGTTTCCTATGGAACCACCTTTAATCTAATTTAAACAGTTTGCTTTACTTTTCTGCAAGGTGCCCTTAAATTTCCTCATATTATCTAAATTCACACCATTTTAATCACCTTGAGCACAATAAGAACAGAATTTCACTTCTTTTTACTCTCCCTTTCACAAGTTGTCACCACAAATGTTACTCAATGATAACTCTTATCATTTTGTGAAACGGTTCTTTGTCTATAATCGGCAAGCCTACTCAGTTTTCAATGTCAGAGGCAAGGACACGCACTGGCCTCCAGGATTGAATGGAAACTCAATGAGTTTGAGCTACACATATCTGAGCTTCATTAAGCAGAAACTATAGAGCACTGAAAGGAAGAGAAGAGTCAGGACTTTCACTCAATGGAATCTCATATCTGCCTAATCCGTTCCCTCTCTGCTGTTTTACTGATATATATCTGCTCTAGATAAGATGACTGATGCTGCTGAGCAGTAGTTCTCCCCAATAATTGAATAAATGAATAAATGAACAAAAGAATCATTTACAATTTTAAGATCCCCAGCTAAAAGTTTTTGCTTGGGTAAATTATGTTTGTGTATTCATAACTAGATCAATGTGTCTATATGATGGCCTTTTAAATAATAGATTATTACTGGTCTAAGCATTTGGAAGTTTTTTTTTTTTATGTAAACACATCCAAACAGATTCTAGTTTCAGTCTGTTGTAACACATTGCACAGCTTTGGAAGATTTAGAATAGCACATGAGTCACTGACCGCTTATATTGTTCTTTATAATATCATTTTGGAACTTTATAATCCATTCACTTTTAATGCAAGGGGAAAACAATGGCCAGAAATGTTTTTAAACAGACAGACAGACAGACAGACAGACAGATAGACATAGATAGATAGATAGATAGATAGATAGATAGATGTAGATTGTTGATTTTTACAGATAGATAGATAGATAGATAGATAGATGTAGCTTATTGATTTTTACAGATTACTTATTTTGTAGGCCTGGTTGTTACAAATTGTTAGTTAAACTCTTGACTCCTTAATGCGGAATTTGGCAAAATATCCGTTTTTATTTTTTTCCCGAGTATTTTTAATGCAATATATCACTCTTTGGTTTGGACTGTCACAGAGCACAAAGAACAACAAGTTTATACTGAGGGTGCTGCTGGAACCAGACTGAGGCTAATTGCTTTCATAGTGAGAAATGACCCTGGTGACGTCTGATATTTGCACTGCAGTCAGACTGAGCTGTCAGATGAAGACAGCTCTATCAGAGTGACAGTTATCTATGCAAAACAAAACAGGTGATTTTCCTTCCTCTGTCACTCCACTGTTATGCATGACAGACAGTTATTCAGATATCAGTGCAACAGAAGAACAGAGCTGCTAGGCTCTTCTCTCTCAGAAGGGAAGCTTCTCTGGCTGTGTGATAGCTTGAAATAACTCCAAATTACAGTTAACTTTTGTAAACACCACATTGCTGCTTCTCCTATTTTCTTCCAGTATAGACTTGTTTAATGTATTGCTAGTAGCAAGTATTTTGAGTATAATTTCTGTGCAGATATAAATTCATTCTATCAAGTTTGTAGAATAAAAAAAGCAAGCATAATATGTAATCATTTACAGCCAGGCCTTTTTGAAAATTACTTTTTTCTTTTCTTGATGGAATATTCCAGGCTAAATTCAATTTAATCTCTCTAGAAAGCTGTGGCATGTATTTTGAGAGAAAAGTAATTTTGACTTGTCTCTCAAATGAAAAACATGTTTACAGTAATTTGCACGTTGTATTTATAATGGATCGCTAGCATGGAATCATATAGCAACACTCCCATCGAGTTGAAATTATTTTCTCTTTTATGATCCCAAATCATCCAGGGTTGTAATATACTGAAAAAGCTAATGATTTAAGCATAATTTACAATAAATGGAATAAAATAGTTGGTAACACTTTATAATAACTGCACATTATGAATCATTAGTTAAGCATTAGTAAATAGTCAATTCATCCTTAATAACGCATTGTTCCAACATTAATAGGCATTAGTAAGCAGTTTATAAATATAGCTGTAAATGTTTTGTTCTTGAGCATATCTATAATGTTTAATAATTTTATTTTCATACTTTATTAATGATCAATTTATCATTTCTAAATTATGACGTTATTTACAAACCAGTTATTTAGGAGTTGTCAGCGGTTCATAAGATCATTTAGAAATTGTAAGTAAATGATTAATAAACTATTTAAATGTACACATATAAATCTTATTATTTAGACATGATAATAGTTGCTCAGTGTGTTAATAAATGCTTTATTAACACATATTCATGCTGTAATTCATGATTAAGTCAGGTAGTTATAAAACATTTAGTAGTTGCCAGCCATCTATTTTTGTGAGCTCATCTAAAGTGAAGACTATTTATACCTTGTAAAGCATTTACAAAGGATATTTAAAGGCTCATTTATCTTCCAAACAGAAAAGTTAATATGATGCTCTTTTAAAGATCATTATTTTGTGTATTTGGTGTAATATAATATATGAATATGTTAATATAATATAGAAAATGTTGACATGTTTTAATGTTCAAAAAACACATTATTTTTCAAATACTGTACATTATTGTAGTTCCTTTATGCCCCGCCTCTCTCAAACATGCCGTTTTCTACAAAGCCCCTCCTTCCGACAAGTGCAGTCTGCTCTGATTGGCCAGCTGACACAGTGCATTGTGACTGGCCGAACACCACAAGCACGCGTCGAAAATGTAACGCCCCTTACCATAATCGTGAGCCTCAGCTTTCAAAGTAAATATAATGACAAATAATAATGTCCTTAGTTTTACTATCAGTTCAAGCCCGAACGGGGAACAGAGTCGCGTGACAGACACAGCGATGATGCTCGTATGCTCGTTTGCAGTACAGAAGCGCCATAAAGACAGCTGACTCCACTGTGATGTGACCCTCTCTCTCTCTCTCTCTCTCTCTCTCTCTCTCTCACACACACACACACAAACACGACACGTTACCCTACACTGCGCAAAACTTCGCATTTGAACAGTAAATAGCAAATACTTACACAAATAATAAAACATACTTACAGTCGCTGATTCAGAAGCGCCAGATTGTCATAGCAATGTCGGAACTGACCCATTTTTTTTTTAGAAATAGCCTTTGTGCACAGCCAGCCTTGTACTCACCTAGGTTCAAACTGTCATCCATAAAATGCGTTGCACAAATTCGAACATTTGGGTTGTGCTGTTCTGTTGTAAACAAATCTTAACCAATGATTCCTAATTGCATCTAATTTCGGAAGGCCAAATAAAGTGCTTTTGCTTTCGCATAGAAACACACAGCATCTCCCTGACATGGCTGCATCAACACTACTGGGGTTATTGAAACCACACCTTCTTTCTTTGCATGCACATTTGGGCGGCATTACGCAAATATTTCCACATCGTGACGTAGACATGTGGGGGTGTGTTTTAATGAGGCAGTCTGGATCAGCCTTCTCTTTTAGATACAATAAATCCTTTTGTGGGAGACTTTGAGCTTTGTAACTCTGCAGATCTTATACATGCACAAACAGCTACATAACACACTAAAGAAAAGGACAAAAAGAAATTATGACCACCTTAAACAAACACAACACAGAGGGATACAGAACACAGAAATATTTTTTCAAGATGCAAAAACTGAAACTGTACAACTGTACACTTGATAAAAATGAAAAATAAACCTCTGCAATTTCATAGAAAAAAATAAAAATAAAAATTCAAGTGTACAGTTGTACAGTTTCTTTTTCTTTTTTCTTTTTTTTTGCATCATGATATAAATATTTCTGAGTTATGTATCCCTCTGTGTTGAGTGTTTGCTTACTTTTTTCTGTTAGGAAGATAACTGAGCCTTTAAATCTCCTTTGTAATAGATATGCTTATAAATCAAGAACAAGGCATTTATAGCTGTATTTATAAACTGCTTACTAATGACTATTAATCTTGGAACAATGCTTTATTAAGGACGAACTGACTATTTACTAATGCTTATCTAATGATTCATAGCATGCAGTTAATATACAGTGTTACCAAATAGTTTGTGACAAAAGATGTTGGCAAGGTTCATGTTGCCATGGTTGTGATTGTTTTGTCCTGACCATGGCATGCTGATAAATTCACTATAAAATTACACATATTGATTAAAAGCACCCTGTCCAAAAACTCAAAGATAGCACAATTAAATTGGTCAGTGCATCCCTATTGGAAATCAATGCTAGCTGGGCTTTGATGGAGTCTGAGCTATGTTGAGAAGATCTGGAGGAAATGGGCACTGAAGGTGATTGTGACTGCCATTTTGGCCTCAACAATCCAAATTCTGCTCCCCACCCCTCTCTCTCCTGCTTTATTGAAGGCAACTATGTCTGTCAGTTTGGTTCTATCTCTAGCCTGTCAGCGGCTAGAGAACTCTCTGCCTTCCACTGACAGCCCAACCTGACTCACTCTGATCAATATAGAAAAGCAGTGCTGCTCTTCCATTATGTCCCTTTTGTGGAAAGAGACAAAAGAGAGAGGGTTGGATAGAGAAAAGGAAATGATGGGAAGACCTAATCATGAGATGTTTAGAATAAGATTTATATAGACTTGATATCAAAATTGACAGTTGTGGAGATAATGCTGGAGTTTGGTTTGATTTTGGCTGCTCTTACAGCTGTCAAGGTCAAGGCATCTAGGCGGATGGAGATTCATTCTGAGGGTTTGCTTGCCAAACTGACCAGTGATATTTGAGCTGCATGTTTGACATGGTAGCTAGTTTAAAGAAAGGGAGACTATGGATGGTTCCAATGTGTGAGTTGTATCATTGCTTGTAAATAACTTATAAATTAGACATCTGTTCATTATTTTCTTTTTTTATGTTAAACTTATAAGATTCATATGTTTATTAAATAACTGTGAACACTGAAATATGATTAACAAAAATAAATGCATGTACAAAATTTGAAAAAAAGCCCATGTTTTGTAATAGTGTTACAAACAACCTATTGTTGCAACTCATTCGAAGTGGGGTATTCTGTTAAAAATAAAGGTACTTTATTGGCATCTATGGTTCCATGAAGAACCGTTTACATCCATGGAATCTTTTCATTGCACAAAAGATTTGGTTACACTATTAACTATGCCTAATTAAACTCCTAATTTGCTACTTATTAATAGTTAGTAAGGAAGGTCCTTTATAATGGAAAGATTCTTTATAGATTCTTTATAGTGGATAAAAGCTTAGTTAGATTCTTAATATTAATGTTTTTCTTACTAAATTAAGGTTTTCTACTTTTTGGTTAATAGCTTGAGCTAACTACTTTTTCAGTATTGTTTCCGGAAGTAAAGATGATACTGTTAATAAATGGTAGCATTTAATTTATACTTTTTGCATTTAAAGGTGACAACTAATATTTTGGAGGTATGCAGCCTTAATGTGACTTTATTATTACTGAATTGGATTGACAGGTTTTGTGTCAAATCAGTCTTTAAAAAAAAATCACTTCATAAAATGATGTGACTGTAAATTCAATTTTAATTTGTGTCATCTCAATAAAAAGTGCTTGTTCAGTTGGCTATATATTTTCAATACCCCTGTTCCCTTCTCTGCATATATTGAGTGCAATAACACAAAAGAACACGGTTTGGACCAGTGCACCACTCGTTCCTTTTGATCCGGTCCTGGGAGCCCTATGTGATTTCCTAGTGTGGGACAAGGCACCCCCAACCCCCCTACAATCCCTTTGGCTTTTACGTTGAAAAGAACACAACAGGCATTGTTCAGAGGATGACTGTCCTCTGTCATTGTTCTCTTTGTCAAAAATCATTATGTAGAACGACAAACAGGTGTTCAGTAGCTTGCGAAGGTCAGTGTCAAATTTATGAGCTTGAGCATCCAACAATCCCATCGATTGTGCTTTGATGCATTTTGAGAAAAGGGAGGAATTTTACTTGATAAATGAGTAGAAATCAAGATGAACAAGATGGCATTTTGTCAGGTTTAGAGTAATTTGAAAATATATAGTCTGATCATTGTATTTAAAAGCCTCAATATAAACAAAAAATAAACTTGTCAGAGGGCCCTTCACTTTTTAAATGAGGTTTTTCAGCATGTCTATAAATATTTGAAACGGGTGACAGAGAACTGTCAAAAACTGCAGTGAGTTTGACTGAATCTCATCAAGGAGAGGGATTTTTCTGGATTTTTTTTTTTTTTTTTTTGTAATATAGAAATTGATATGGCAGAATATGGAATTGAGACCAAGAGTGTAATGTAAATACACCCAAGTCCCAATGGGTCAATATGGCATGATGAGATTTCTTCCTAGCTCCCTGAGTGAGCACGCACACAGCACCCTCACCAACCCACACAGACACACTCACACAGGCACTCATCATCTTCCAGACAATCTCAGCTGGCACTTGCACTTGACATTTTTTGGTGGTGAAAGGCCAGTCTAGTTTTTGACAGACACTGCCATTGCATTAGTCTGACATTCAGCTGGTGGATATCAGTGCAAATCAAAATGTGCACTGGAATTAGTGCAGAAATATTGCCTTGTTTGCTATGTGTGCTATAATTAAATATGACAAATCATGTGTTCCTTTATATTTATGCTTTTGTTGTGATTTGAGCTGAAAATATAACAAAGCAATAATAACCAGTCTTTTTGTAACTATAGGCATAGCACAGTGAGAAATGTAATATTTTTGCCACTATAGCTGCACCAAGCAAAACCGTAGAAATAATGATTGATATTATACAAGTTTCCCAAACATTCCATCCGCCACTGGTTGGCAGACAGAAAGTCCCACCCCAAACTCATGCTGTTCCTCTTAAAGACATAGAACAATGATTTTTTTTAACACCATCTCAGAACAACAGCACCTTTTTTAAAGTTTGTAAAACAGTATTTGATGGATACTTCACAATTTTTCTTTTATTAGCTTTAACTTTTAACATTTGACTAGAATTTGCATTGCTTTCAGGACACTCTTGCTAAAAAATTGCACTTTAGTGTACTTTAAATGAATAATATAATTTAAATAATATACTTAAGTGTAAACTGAATGTAATATTTTCAGACACTTAATTGCATGTTATTCACAAATAAATCCAAATGTATTACTGCTTAAATTTATGGCCCATTAAACGCAAATATACAAGTACATTTTTAAATGTAATTTCATAATTACTTCTATTGAAATATGGTGTACTGCCAGATTTATGGTAAACTAAAACATACTTTAATGTAATTTCTGTTGAGACCTGTATGTCATGTATTTACATATATATATATATATATATATATATATATATATATATATATATATATATATTTAATTGCATATATGTATAATGATTAAGTTACAATGTAATTCATTCAAAAAATATTAACTTTAAAGTTTATTCAATCTTAATGATTTAAAAGATACTTCAAAGTAAAGATTTTAATTTGACATTATTAAGTACACTTTTAAAAAACGTACTTAAGTGTGTTAAGAACCAGCCACTTTCTTTGAGTGCATGTAAATTATCTTTCATTTTCATTAAAATTACATTATTTGCAAGTACAGTTGTTTATATTTAAGTTTTGGGTTACACTATTTTAAGGTGTCCTTGTTACAGTATAATTATACATTTAATACTGAGTGATATTAATGAACTATATGCTTACTATATGGGTAGGGTTAGGATTGCAAGGGTTACTTGCATGTAATTATGCAAAATTTATTGTTATTATGTTAGTAAGTACATGTAACGTATAACAAGGACACTTTAAAATAAAGTATTTTGAAGTATACTATAAGTGCACCATAAATACAATTAAGCACACTTCTTTTTCACAAGGACAAATACAGAAACACATTAACAAACACGAACCCGCTGTGGAAGATGAAAGAAGATATTTTGAGAAATGTCTCAGTGTTTTAGTCCGTACAATGGAAGTCAGTATCACCAAAACCAACATTCTTCAAAATATCTTCTTCTTGTGCTCTGAAGAAGAAAATATGAGAGTGAGCAAATAATGACAGGATTCTCATTTTTGGGTGAAGCTCAGTTGGCTCAATTTTCTGAGTCCCTGGTACTTTGGGGCACACTGGTGTTTGCCGTTTTGAAAACTCTTATCAGTAGCAGGCAGGTCGAGCTGCCCCGGTGACAGAACAGCTCATTAGAGCCCTAAAACATTGAAGAAGGATACTACCATCACCTTGGTTCCCTAGGGGCTGTAAATACTATTGGAGCAGAACAGACAAACAGAGACAGCCCCGTCATTCAATCCTAATGCTTGCACCCTCACTGTGTACACTAATGTGATTCTAAACACATCTAAATGACATTTCCTCTCACTGAGATAGTGTCGATGGCTCTATTAGAAGTTGATAATGGCAGATATAAGTGCTGCAGGAGAGGATATGGAAGATCCGTATCTTAAGTGGCTCTCTTTCTTTCATGTCTCACTCCATCACTGTAAGGTTCCTGAGCTCACACTAACACACTGGGAATGTGTCTAAGGTGATATGTGGCCAAAACAACCACATAGTTCATATGTGTGCGTTAACACACATAATTAGGCAAGTGGACATGTCTGATATGCCAAAGCAATCATGCAATGGAAAATAGAAATATAATGCCATGAGACGCGGGGGCTAGAAGTAGTCGAGTCTTATTTAACAGTTCTATCTTGGACATTTAATGCATTTTCTATGTTTTGTATTGGAAAAAACAGACATTCAATTTTTGGATTATTACTGTTATGCTTACTAACATGCTTAATAAATAGAGTTATCAGGAGTTGGCATGCTTTTCTAAGAAATGCCTCAATAACACAGTGCTTAGCCTCCGATCCAGAGCTCCTGCATAATATTAGTTTTTGGCCTCTAAAATATCGGAAGACAGTAAATAATAACAGCGTCTGAGCAGCAGGGATGTTTTACTGCTTAATGGGACTTTCCATTTAGAGGATTTTTTTTTTCAAGCTATCTGACACTGACATGGAATTCTGGTTTGGAGTCTTTCATTTTTTTACAGCATAAGTCACCAACCCTTTTTAAACAGAACCATTCAATTATTTGCTGTAATAAATAGGCCTGGCAGTTTTGCTCGGCATAACAATATTTGCAGGCATGGGAATTTGCACGCTTCTGTGCTAAAGTTAACAATATGGAAATGTCTTTGAGCTTACCTGCCAGACTTCTCAGAAACACATTACTTGCAAATTGATAGCAGTGCTGAAAACAGCTGATTAGAAACAGGTAGACGGCTGCTGGATCAAGCGTGATCCCTTAAAGACATTAGTTGTGCTCAAAATAGCTGTATGGTACATTTGCAGATGAATAACCTATGTATAAACCTAAACACTTCCATATCAATGATCATTCGTTTATGACCTGAGAACTTTACATGCATGTTACTTCAAATTTTTGTATGAAAACGAAATGTTTTTGTTATTTGCACATGAACATTTTTTATGTATTCACTCATTTAATTTGCTCATGGTCTGTTTATATTTTATGTATATATTGGAGTTACATTGTAGTAGTAGTAGTAGTAGTAATAATAATAATAATAATAATAATAATAATAATAATGATAATACCACCACCAATAGTAATAATAATTGAATATGTATTTAAACTTTAAAATGTCAGTATTTTAAGAAGTATTAAACACAGTAGTTGCTCATATTTATGAGTGTTTTATGTCCTTTTTATGATAATAATAATAATAATAATAATATGTATTATTATTATTATTATTATTATTAATTTATATTGTTATTTTTAAATATTTGTTAATTCATTCATTATTAAATAATAATAATAATAATATGTTTAGTTATTTTGTTTTAATGCGTTTTTTTCTTTTTTCTTTTAATATGCAAGTTTTTTATATGGACTTTTAACAAACATTAAAACACATACCCCTAAATGCTTCCACTACCCACGTTTAGTTTGCCAAAGTCAACAATATTCATTTATTGGACTGCATACCATTAATAATTAAAACAAAGTTGAAGAGTATTTTTTCAACTAGTAGAATCATAATTTAGCTCCTCTCTGTCTGCACTTGTATTCAGATGTAGAACATGGCCACATCCCCAGATCCCCCTTGATTATAAATCTGCTGCCAAGCACAAGTCTGTTCTGCAAGAGTCAAAACATTTCCTTCACCCTGTTCTTAAGGGTGGGATTTGACTGAAACCGAAGCCTAATTAATGTGAACGACTGAAACAAACTGGCATATAGTGTGCGTCCCCAGCGGTGGAAGAGAGGTAAACATATGAAAGATTTCCAGATTTATCACATCTGCTGCCACGGATAATCACTTCTGAGGAAGTAAAGAAACACTCACAAGAATTGTATTTACACATCTACTTTCACTTTGGTATTCAGGTACCAGTTCACGAAGCTGGTGGAATTCCGGGGATGCAGCTCGGCTAGTTCGCATGCAGCCTGGGCTTCTCGTCCACGCAGCGTATCGACTGAACCGACAGGAAAAGAGAGAAAGAGAGAGAAAGGGAGGGCGAAAGCTGCTGAAAAATTCATGCCTCTGCCAGCTCTGTCTATTTGCTGCTCAGCAGGGGCCCGCCTTTGATACTTCACACTTGCGGAAAAAAAAATGCAAATGATTTTTTCGCTGCATAACACAGAGAGAATGTATCCCCAGTAAGTTATAGGAATATCCTACCAAAACATAATGAAATTTAGCCACCGCTTGCGAGTTTTCTTTTTCCGGTTCTCCTTAGGTGTGTGTGTGTGAATCTAACCTTTCGCCACATTCTGAAATATCCCTTACTGTCTTTTGTTTTTGCCAAATTCGCAGATTGCACCACATACTACAGGACCCATACTTCTCAATCTAGCCGAATTGTCCACATCACAGCTTTTTTTGGGTTTCAAAATCGAAATGAAGTGAAATCAGGGCAACTTCTATTCATATACCAATTACAACTGCCAAACATATTAAGGAGGTGCTTGAGTTTGTTGAGAGGAATGATGGGTAATATATGAAAGGAGATAAATGTGGTCTTGTTGTGGGGAGCTGAAGGGGAAATATTGGCTTTGACAGGTAGCACAGCAGGGGGGCCGCCGTACTAAGACTGGGATCTATTTTCTCACCCCGGCTCGGTTTCAGGAATGCTGATTAGATATGCTCTCTCTGTGTCAGGGAGTAATCCACCAACGCAACCACAGACCAGACCTGCTCCCCATCTTCCACAACTACCACCGCCATTTTTATACCTCGCCCCGGCTTTGTTTTTGTGGGATTGAATCGCATCCGGCTTGATTATCGCTCTCTCGAGTTGATGTTTGGCAGCAATACGGGCTTAAATAATTGCTGGTGTGAGACGGTTTTATTTATTGTAGCGTAGGAAGCTTGTTTGGGTTCGGATAGGGAAGAAGATGCTGGGGTGGGGTGCAACGGCGTCTGGAGGTGTGTGTGTCTGTGTGTGTGTGCGTTTGTGTGTAATAATGTCTTCGCCTTTGTGGGTGCCCACATCAGCCAATTATGAGGCGACATCTGGTTTAGCTGACAAGTGACTGCGGAGGAGGGCGGAAAGTGTGTGTTTGTGTTTGTGTGTGTTGTTCTGGCAGCAGGGAGGCATTTAGGAGAATAGATTTGAGCTCTGAATGCTCAGCGGGGCAGGGGCTGGGCAAAGGGCGGTGTCAACAACATATATTTTATAGTATATGAATCTATAATTAATAGGAACATATGAAGACCATACAAAACCCTGAGAAATATTAAACACCTGTGTGTACAAAACCGTCTTTCAGACTGTTTTAATAACATAATGTGAATAATATATAATGAACGCTGTCAATCAAAACTTTTATTTTGCTCTTCGTTCTCATGTAGCGCTCACCTTATCTTCTGTGGTAGGGTTGGAAACAGCTCCAGTGTTGGTTTGAAATTATAAATAAATGTATGAAGCACCTATTTTCCCAATAAATACCTGAATATTGACAGCAAAAATGCAGTCAAATAATAAAAAGATCAAATGAAATCAGTACATTCATGATGTAGCTTGGATGGAACATTGGCACGGTATCGAAGGTGGTCGTTTTGCCTGCAGTTTTCCAGCATGATTGTAACGTTCTGAGAAGGTCCCCAGTATCAGGCCAGTGTAAATGAGGCAGCTGACATGGATTACCTGCGGCGATGTGGATCATACTGAGCTGGGTGAAATACATTAGCACTGTGAAATGGGCCCCAGCCGAGGGCCCTGACTTCTACACAGGCACATCACTGACACTCAAATCAGAGAGATTCCCAGGAATGTTTTATTTGTACAATGAAAAAAAACTTCATACATGAAATAAATAAATCGATGCTTTATGATTGTTGTGAATTTATTGTTTTAGTAGACATATCAAGGCTTCTTTTGTATGCATGCACACAGAATTATTAAAAATATGAATGTTTTTTTGTGTAAGATTTTTATGTGTGAAATTTTCCAAAATGTAGCAATTTTAATTCTTATAGTTAAGTAATACAATTTATTATTGTGAATTTTTATTTATTTTATTTCTTTTATTATTACGGTGTTGGCTCCTCATTCATATATGTGACCCTGGACCACAAAACCAGTCTCAACTCGCACGGGTATATTTGTAGCAATAGCCAACAAAACATTGTATGGGTCAAAATTATCGATTTTTTTGATTAGTAATATGAATTGCTAAGGACTTCATTTGGACAAATTTAAAGGTGATTTTCTCAGTATTTAGATTTTGTTGCACCCTCAGATTCCAGATTTTCAAATAGTTGTACCTCAGCCAAATATTGTCATATCCTAACATCCATCCATCCATACATCAATGGAAAGCTTATTTACTCAACTTTCAGATGATCTCAATTTCCAAAAAAATATTATTATTGGTTTTGTGGTCCAGGTCTCACACACACACACACACACACACACACACACACACACACACAAACACACACACATGTTTGTTTTGTGGTTTACAGGGACTTTCCATAGGTGTAATGGTTTTTATACCGTACAAACTGTATGGGCTATTGCCCTACACCAACCCTACACCTAAACCTACCCCTTACAGGAAACTTTGTGCATTTTTAGATTTTCAAAAAAACACCATTTAGTATGTTTTTTA
This sequence comes from Tor tambroides, assembly GCA_021397915.2. Classification (NCBI taxonomy): domain Eukaryota; kingdom Metazoa; phylum Chordata; class Actinopteri; order Cypriniformes; family Cyprinidae; genus Tor; species Tor tambroides. The sequence goes on along the minus strand of JAFVLL020041569.1, from coordinate 29,539 downwards.
AGCATTTTGAATTACGGGGACATAGGCAATGTCCTCATAAACCACCTTCAAATTGTAACACCTCTGTCATACCCATGTCATTAAACAAATTTTGTCCCCGTAAACCACAAAAACCAGTATACACACACACACACACACACACACGTTTGTTTCTGTGAATTGTGGGGACTTTCCATAGATTCCTATTAATTTTAAACTGACCAAACAATATTTTCTATCCCCTAACACAACCCTAACCCTAAACCTACCCTTTACATAAAACCTCTTTGCATTGTTACACTTTCAGATAAACATCATTTACAAACTTTAATTAATTTTTCCCTCGTGAGGCTGGTCCTCACAATGTCAAAAAATTTCAGGTTTTACTATCCTTGTGGGGACATTTATATATATATATATATATATATATATATATATATATAAACATTTATTGGGGACATATATATATATATATATATATATTTTTTTTTTTTTTTAATTTCATCTTAAAAAATAAAATATGGAAAAATAAATTATGAAACAAAAATACATAGCTATTTAGTAGCTACAAAGAGTTTTGATGTTTAGCCAACACACAAAACTTACATTCTAGCATTACAAACTTGGCATTCTGTTTACATATGTAGATATTTACAGATATTTAATATTGAGCTGTGTAACTTCTATAATTCTTTGTGACTGCAGAGTCGAGCTAAGTAAAAATGTCTTTGCAAACATGTGACCAGGAGTCAGATTTGTTTGCTGAGTGGGGTATAACCACTTTGATTGAACTATGTCTCAGATCACCTGTCTTCATGGTCAGTTTGTGGTCAGAATTGATTTCTTTTTTTCTTTTTGCTCCTCATACAAATGGAAGCATTGATTATATCTGGCAGTTCCAAGGCTGCGCAGATGTAAACTGATCATGGGCATATCGCAGTGTCTGTTCCCATGGTCCTCTGCTTCTCTTCGGACTCTGACTGAAATGTTTGCATGTATGTTGTTCTCATACAGAGGTGAGAGGATTTGCCTGTGTCTCTGAGTGGTTTGGTAAATCCGGCCCGGTCCTATAGACACCGAAATAATTAATCCCTTCGGTGTTGGCTCCTCGTTCACCCTTTCAATGATTCTCCGAGCGGCTTACCACCGCGTCAGAGTCTGGGTGAAGAGGAAAGGAAATAAAAGGCAGCAGGGAGAATCATCAGGGATGAGAATGTCTTAATGCAGACCCACCATCCCCCTCTTCCTTCAAACACACTCCCTTCTTGCTCCAGAGACCATGAAAGACCCTTCATTCATGATTTTAAAAAAAAGATAATTCAGCTGGTTTAATTTCCTTTTTCAATTTTGCTTCAAGGATTTTACAGTGGCACGATAACCATTTTTATGGCTGAAAAGTGCAAAAGGAGAGATCTGATTTTCATCTACCTCTAGGACTCCATCTTGAATGTGACCATCCTCAGGAGTCGTCATTAAGTTTGAGGTAACGGAGAGACTGAGTGTTAAAGGACACTTAGCTGCTTTTACCCTATCAATTCTTGATGAAATACTTTCTTTTCCTGAGAATCGTTTGAAAAAGTTCCACTTTAAAATTGTTTTAGCAGCATGCCTGATACTGTTGCAACTGTTAGCTGAAGTTGCAGAGAGTTTGTGTTCTCGTGTTTGATTGCAGCAGTGCCATGACTATCACAGCCCCCTTTTAACCTTTGACCCTTCGTGACCCTGGCTCAATGGCGATAGCACAAGCCCTTTGACTTGGAATTAAGGGATAAAACTCAAAGTGAATGGACGTTGTAGTGAGCTCCCGTGATAGATCACAATTACATAGAATATCTGATTGTTTTGAGCTTGTTTGGATGTAAGTCTAGTATATCATCATAATCAACTCTAGTATTTATTTATTTTTATTTAGTCATTCATATATATATATATATATATATATATATATATATATTGTTTTTTTCTGACTGAGCATAGTTCTTCTGTTTTATCCAAAAAAAAAAATTACATTATCAAAGGAGATTCCTTTATAGAATATTTAGCATTGATATATATATATATTAAAATATTCTGCCTACAGTTTAATGTAATTGTGTTTGATTGTAGATGAGACTATCCATCTCTTTCTCTCTGATGTGCATTTATGCTGAGAAACTCCCAGCACCTACTCATCTTTTTAAAGGCTTAAGCTATCCTAATCTGATCTAGATCTTTTTAATACACCGAGACTCCACAGATCTGGTAATTAGAAAGTAATGCATGGATTCAGCATCAGGGTTTAGTATTGACTACTGTACTTTTGTAATATAAACAAATCCCACAGGTTAAAACAGTTCTGTTGATTTAAAGACTCATAACAGTCCTATTGACGGTCTTTGTTATTATCTCAAAAACAATCCCTGCATTATGAGGGTTATTTATCAGTATACGGTCCCTTGAGCAAGAAGTATTCATAGACAAAGCTGAAGACTTTCTTCTTAAAAATAAGAACAGCCCTTGTAGTGCCTCTGACTACCAATAATAGAATTTACTCAGAAGACATTTTTTGTTGTTGTTGTTATTATCAACTTTGAACAAGTACAAATATGGCTGGATATTAGTAAATACAAATTTAAATATGGTGAACAGATTAAAAAGAAGAAGAAGAAGAAAAACATCCCATGAATATTTTTGTATGCTTAATTATTTGCTTTAATTTTCTCATTTGATTTAATTTTGTATTTTTTTAACAAAACAAAAATGCATACCCAAATTTCAGTACTGTTTTTCTAATTATAGAGGGAAATATTTAACCTGAATAACATAAGAATGATCAATTAATGATTTTTACAGCAGTGCTTGCGCACTTCCTGACTTTGCCATTAGCTACAATTAAAGTACAAAGCAAAAGTATATGATAGTCTATGACATTGAACTTTTGACCTTGCTACTCTCATGGAGTCTGTCTCAGAATATGGCACATGAGATAAACACGCACTGTGCCTAGACTCCTCTCAAATTAAGATGATTTAAAAATTCAAATTTAATACTGTCACCCTGATGGAAATAATTTTTGTAAATATAATATAATGAAATAAAATAATTTTGTAGGTAATGTTCATTATATAATCTGTATGGTCTATTTATTTTTTTCACAATTACAATAACTAGACCTTCAATTTCATTGCTGTTAAACTATTAAATAAATTCATGAGTCTTAAACATGGCTGCCTGCAAAGCATTATACCAGCCTGAGTCTCACAGCACGTCTCCTCCTAAGATGACTTAATTACATTCTGTGGAGCCATGCATTTATCGAAAGCATAACCTTTACAACTGACTACATGGTGACCGCTGTGAACAACAATTAGTAAATAGAGGTTACTGAGACGAACAGGCCACACGCAGGGTACTGAGCAATGGACATCTTATTTTTGCCGGGATTTTTTCACCAGGAATTTTTGGCATGTTTATTTCATGAATCAAACTTGTTTTAATTAAAATATTATGTATAACAAATAATACTGAATTTAATGCCTACTGATTATAAACAAATATAGCATGAGTCTATTAGAATTTTAAATGTTGAAAAAACTTGATAAATATCTGTATGGATTGATCAGCTGATTTATTTCTAATCAAGTATTGATTATTATTAAAAAAAAAAAAAAAATCTATTTAATTTAATCTGATTCTCTTTTTTTCTCTTCCAGGATTGTAATACGCACTTTCCTGTATGGAGTATTAAGAAAGGCTGTGTACGGAGTCTCAAATAAAATATTTTAATTCAATAGCTGGAGCCCGTTCACTGATATTGCCTGTAACAGACTGTATTAGTGGGGTAGAGCAACACAGCTGGGCAAGATGCTTTCATGGCATTTTCAGGTTTGTTTAGTCATAAATAAAAAATCAGATCAACAAAGTGAAAGCAAACCTTTGATGTAGAGAGCTGGCAGAAAGGATGGAGTGAACCAGCCATCAAATAATAGGTTTATGGTGACTGTGTTATATACATTATAACAGAAAATAGACGTTTGATTGGTCATTCCCCTCAAGAATTTAATTGAATGAATTTAGTGATGTCAGTAATAATAGAGTTATGTAATGACTTCATTTAGATAATAATAATATTTAATAATAATAGTACAATCGACAATATAGTGTGTGAAATTAAGAAATCACAAATAAAACAATTAACAGTCATGACACATTTTTGAAGAACATTTTGTTAGTATTTTCTGCAAAATACCGGACAGTAAAATGCTGGCCTAGAGACTCTTATTCAGTTATAGATAAACCTTTCAGTACCATAGGCCGTTTCTCAAACGGAAAGCTGCATCCTTCGGAGGTCGCATTTGTAGGCTGCATACCTCATGAAGCCTGGTATATTTCAGTTAACTGAGCATTACATTCGCGAGTCAAAAGCATATTACAACAACTTACACTTAACTAAGAATAATGGTCAAATTTATAACTGTTAACTTTCTAAAATAAGGTCTTCTTTATGACGTATGCAGCCTACAAATGCGACCTCCGGAGGATGGAGACTTCCGTTTGAGAAACGGCCATAGTTTGTCAACTTCTATGGATTTGCTGCCCTCTTGCGACATACTGGAATTATTACAGAAAAAAGGGTAGTGCAGGTAATTTGTGACGTTTTTGTTAATAAAAATGTTCTGTTGCCTCAATTGTCTTCGCATTTAAAAGTTATACGCCCAGACGATCATTCGCTAATGATCAAATGATGTCAGGTTAAACAATGCACCAACAGGCATAAGTGTTCTCGTCAGGAGACGTAGGGTTCTCTTCAGCATAGCAACATTAGCCTAATTCTATGCCAGTGCTATCTCTTTGATAGGTTATAACAATGATGGTTTGACTGGCTTATGCATATTAATTTGATCATTCTAACGGTGTTAAGTAATTTTCCAATAGCAAAACCTGAATTCATTAATACAATAATAATAATAATAATAATAATAATAAATCCATTAGTATATATATATATATATATATATATATATATATATATACACACACATGAATGATACATTATATAGGTTATCATAACGTGGTTCCAACCGTGGCATACAAGCCCTAAAAAATTATTAAGAAAAAAAAAAAGAGAACATGATAGTTGCTGTTAGTTGTTTTATTTACATTTGTTTTTTATAATTACGTTTATTTATAAGGATGTTTATTGTATTTGTCGATTCATTTAATATTTAATATAGGCCTATGGTAGCTACAGCAGGCCCTGTTCGCGAATAAATAGGCTAATTATTTTTAAGTCAGTTAAATAAATAGCTCAAACTGGTTAGCAAAATCGTTTTGATTTGTTTCGCAATTTTTTTATTTTTATTTTTATAATTCGCTTAAGCACTATAATGTTATAGAAATGTGTTTGCGTAAAAATACAGTATAGCCTTTACTTTAGAACGAGCAAAAAGAGCACTTGGTTGGAGTGAATGAGCAATAAAAAAGAAAAAGAAAAAAAAGAAACAAATAAAAACTAAACACAGTTCTCAGTTCATCACAGTTTCATAGTTCGCAAGCTATTATAAACAACTGCATCGCAGCTTCTGAACGACACTGAAAAAAATGATTCATTGAATCTACTCATTTTTTTAAGGTAAGGGGTTGCAATCAGTTTATTTTAGCTACATTTAAATGAACAAATTTAGTGGACTGACTTTCGACTCTTTTTTATTTTTTTATTTTTTTATTAAATGTAGCTAAAATAAATTGTTTGCAACCACTTACCTTAAAAAAAAAATGTAGTATCATTTTCTTCAGTGCATGTAGGCTAAATGTGAAAGCACAAGAATTAGGCTACTCTCCATCAACTACCGCGTCTGTTCTTGTCTTGATTTACAAGTCTTGTTACTGGATCATTGCGAGTCTTATCCAGGAGAGGCTTGGTTCTCGCCTCGTTTCAATGAGTCAGTGAAGTGATGCTTGAGAGCCGCTGGAACCGCTGTCCGATTATTTTTATGATTGTGAAACGGTTCAGCAAATTCATTAAAAAGATCCGTTTCAGAAAGAATGATTCTTTCACGAATCGGACATCCCTTTTATGGGCTAAGCCTTCACCATAGTAGGTTTCCTTTACTATAGGAGCAGGGATCACTTCTTGGTTTATTTCGGGGAGTTTTTGTAATTCCGTTAGAATGGAGATCGACTCCGAGTCCCGCGCCGACAGCACCAGCACCACTACTGACAGAACTAGTAAGAGCTCAAATATAGAGACTTTAGGCTTGTCACACTCCAAGTTGGCTTATGATGGGGAATTTATTCGCTCTGCTTCTGGCGTGTTTATGGCTGGAGAAATCGTAAGTATAGCTGAGATAGCTGAATAGTGAATCTAAACTTAGCCCACTGTTTAGAAATCCTAAGTATTAGCCTAATTTTAAGTCACGAGATAAAACATTGGTTATGAATTAGATTGAAAGAAATCTGATCTAGATTGCTGGAGGTATCTCTACTTAGAAAAGGACACTTTTTGCACAATTTTCCACTTTCTATTTCCCAGAGGATGCAATGATGTATCTCTTGATATAACAAAAGTGAAACTAGTTTTTGAAATCAGTTCTTTCAGTTCTTTCATTTCATCTGCACTGTTTATCAGCTGTAAAAAAAAAAATAAATAAAAATAAAATAAAAGTAGTAGGTCTGCTCTCTAACTCATTTAAAAAGAGTACTTATTACGGAAACAATATAGGTCTAAAGAATTTATTTAAGTATGAATTAAATAATGTTAGGAGGCGTAATTGCATGTTATTTACAATTTAATGCAAATGTACAATAGTTTATATTAAATTTGTGTTGTAGTTCAAATGCAATTAAAAGTTAAGAGTGCTTAATGTAATTTTATTATTATTTTTTGGCCTTTGAAATATGGTTAAAATGCAGGCCTACTGCTGACTTTATTAACAAGATTTTATGGTAGCTAAAATATTCAGTTCAGTTAGGCTACCATAAATTAAACTCTATTGAAACTTTATGTATTTGAATATATTTGTAATTACACATTTGCAATAAGGAAGCTATATAGGAAGTAAAATATTGACTTAATATTGTAATAGTTATATTAGTAACACATGCTTTATGTTAGTCAACACAACACACAGAATAAGTGTATTTAAAGCGTGAGAAAAAATATTATAACATGATTTAAAATATACTGTAAATGTTTTAATTTAACATTATTAACAATATGCACTTTTCTGAAGTGAGTTAAGAAACATAATCATGAAAGTTTACTCTCTTCATGGACACTTAAGTGACCTTATATTTCATTGATATTATTACAAACAGTTTTTTTTTTTTTAAATATACTTTTTAAATTGGAAATACATTGCAAGGGTACATTCGATACAAGCACACTTCTTTTTCACAAGGAATAGCTTGCAACCATACAGTATGTGGTGAATAGGAACAACAAAATGTAAGAATATTTGTTGTTCATGAAGATAATTACTCACTAAGGAAAGAGAGGAAGAGGACCAACCAAAACAGTTGGGAAACAAACTCTTCCTTTCGGCTTGTATTGTTCTTCTTCCTTCCACTGCACGCTCTGAGTCAAATCTAAGCATTCCCTTTCCTGGTCTAATCTATAGCCAGCTCTGTCTCCAAACCCAAAATATTTTTTCCTGTAATATCCCAGTGAGAAATTCTTTGCTGTTTGTAACAGGAAGGGAGGGTGGGAAGACTCTGGAGAATAATATGGTGTTAAGGAGTGGTAGCTAGGCCCAGTTCTGCTGCTTAGAGAACATAATTGTCATTGTTTTTATGTTGTTTGTCAAAATGTGTTTTTACAGATGGTAGGGTGGGATGTCCTAAAATATGAATTGGTGATTACATTCATGTATTTGGCAGATGCTTTTATCCAAAGCTACTCACAGTGCATTCACGTTTTATCAGTTCATGCATTTCTTAGGATTCAAACCTATAACATTGGCTTAGTGTCATGTTGTACTATTTGAGCTATAAATGCTATCTCATGTGATGCCCATTATCTGCTTTCTTATAACTGGTTTTAGATCAGTTTCATTGTGTTTAAAGAGTGCTGTTTCAGTCCGTTGAGTGTCTGTGCTCCATCTTCAACTTCAGGTGTTTGGGCTTCTGGTGTGGACTCTGATTGGTGGGACGGAGTACCTCCATGTTCCTGCACTGGGATGGGTAATGTTTGTGTCAGTGTTTTATTGGGTGCTTACTGTCATTCTCTTCCTCATATACCTGACTATGGCCCACACCAGGATTCCCCAGATCCCATGGAAAATTTTGGTGAGTAGATTTGACCAAAATTTTAAATATTAGTTAAACTTATTTAAATTAAACTACACAAATAAATATCCAAAAAAATATTTTTCACCAAACTTTCATTAAACTAAATGCTTGTTAATTCACAGGGAATATGTGTTAATGGCAGCGCCTCTGTATTGTACCTGACAGCAGCTGTGAATTGTGCCATATCGTTGAATGTGGCCATTAGGGGGCGTTACTACTTCATCAGCTGGGTGGCATCAACGGTATGAAAAGCAACTTCCCTGATTAGTTTAGCAATACTCTTGTTTCCTTATATCCTAGCACCAATGTCTTTCCTTCCATAACTGATTATTTTCCTGGACTGAAAATAATTAGTTTACATTAAGTAAACAGACATTACTGTACTGTATTTTGCATGTGTGTGTCATGCAATTACTTGTAGCAGTAGCCTATATTATAATTTGAATAACAAATTCCTGTTCTTTTCCTTTTCAGATATTTGCCTCACTGGCTATGGTGTGTTATGCAGGAAATACAGTTGTGAATTTCAAATCCTGGAGATCAAAAAGTGAAGAGACATAAGGAAATGGTTTTAGTTTGTTTGCTTGTCTGCTTGTTTTTATTATCCCTGGGGGATCATTTCTGCAAATTGAAAGAATTGCATAAAAAGAGAATTTTGATGTGGTTGAAATGCTAAAAATATATGTAGCATCTTTCCTATAAGTAAAACTTGAACTGTACACTACAGAAGATTTCTCATTTAATTTTTCATATTAATTATTGAGGCAAAACATAACAATCTTTGTTTAAACCCACACTGTATCACTATGGTAAGCCTACTGTAATGATTTATATGCAGAGTTGTTAGACTCAGTTTGATGGGAAGTTTTAGGGTTTTGTCATTTATCCTTGCTTGTTTGAATTAAAGGGGAACTATTATGTAAAATTCACTTTTACTTGCTATTTGTGTACACAACCGCCCCATAATGATAAAAATTCACCTACTCCTTTATTATATTCCCCAGTAATCATAAACAGTATCTCGAAAAGTGTGCTGTTTTTTGTGATGTTGTGATGTTTGTAAGCCCCTCCCACAACCGGTGATGGACTCTATTAGCATAGAGCAGGGTTTGCGGGTTCTCAACTCTGACCCTCGAGATCCACTTTCCTGCAGAGATTAGCTCTAACCATTACCAATCACATAAGCTAATCAAGGTCTTCAGGATTACTAGAAAGTTACAGTCAGGTGAGTTTGATTAAGGTCCTTCTCCTGCACTGTAAGGAACAGAATTAGAAACTGTCGCATTAAAAACATGGATAATCTGTTTAACAATTTCTATTCCAGAAAGAGTGAATGTTTAAATTTAGGCCTACATACACCATATTTTCTGGCAGAAAATATGGGATATGTAGGCCTAAGTAAAAACATTCACTGTTACATGATTTATGACGAGTGGTACGATACAGCAATACAATGAACAGTGCAATTAACAGAAGCTCGTACAATTCATTTTAACAGGCATAACTGTAAAAATAACTGAAGGACATATTTACATTTACAGTTAGTCATTTACATATCATACAGGTCAGAAGTCAAAAGTTTCCATATACCTTGCAGAATCTGCTAAATTATTTTACCAAAATAAGAGGGATCATACAAAATGCATGTTGTTGTTTATTTAGTACTGACCTGAGTAAGATATTTCACATAAAAGATGTTTACATATAGTCCACAAGAGAAAATAATACTTAAATTTATAAAAATGACCCCATTCAAAAGTTTACATACACTTGATTCTTAATACTGTGTTGTTACCCGAATTATCAACAGCTGTGTTTTTTATTTGGTGATAGATGTTCATGGGTCCCTTGTTTGTCCTTCCTGTATGGCAATGAGATGTAGCGTCTTGTTCCCTCGGGGAACCATGGTTACACATGTAACCTAGGGACGATCCTCTTCAGGAACTCGAGCTGTGTTAAAACACTATGGGAACGAGAATATCCACACCACCAGACTTGCAAATCCCTGCCTAGTGTGGAAGAGCACAGCTAAGGTGAGAGAACAGAAGAGGGGCATGCACATTGACATTGTAAAACCTCACAAAAGTGAGCGGCGTGGACCAGCCTGCAGCATTACAGATGTCAAGCACGACAGGAAGGCCTTGTAGAGTAGAGTGAGCCTTGACCCCTAAGGGCGAGGGAAGATCAGAGAACTGGTAGAAATGGCATCCACAATCCACCTGCTTAGTAGCAGGGAGACCCCTCTTAGAAGAACCGTAGCAAACAAAAGCTGGTCTGACTTCCTTCACAGGGCAGCTCTGTGGACGTATGCGTCTATTGCTTGCACTGGACACATACAGTCAAGCTTCTACTGGTCTGGGTCCTGGAAGGGAGGAGGGACGTGGTAAGCAGATATGGCTGCCACGTAGACCTTCAAGGTGGCCTCCTGAAACCTGTCAACGACCGAGTTGACAGCATCACCGAACAGGCCAGGAGGTGCAAGCGGGGCGTCCAGGAGGAAGACCCTGTCTTTCTCCTTAATATCAGACAGGGTCAACCATAAATGCCTCTCCGTGGCTACCATGGCTGCCATAGACCTGCCGATGGCTCTGGCAGTTTCTTTGGTGGAGTGGAGAGACAAATCAGTGGTCCAACGCAGTTCTTTAATGTCGTCGCCTTCACTTTCTCGCTCTCATCTAGCTCCTTCAGCAGGTCAGCTTGGTAGGCCTGCAACACCACCATGGTGTGCAGGCAAGCACCAGCCTGTACCCTTTTCCCTCCAAAGCCGAGGTGGTACGCAATGGCTTGGAGGGCAATGCCGGGGCCTTCAGGGACGATGCCGCACCCGGAGACAGTTAAACCCAGGGCATCGCCCTGTAACCATGCTCATTCAGTCCCACAACTTTGGAATAATTAATGACAGAGGGAAAAAGAGTGCAAAAAGCGTTCGTGTAGTTTGCTCTTCGGCGGCTCAGCCTGTTTTTTGGCGGGCCAATCAAGATTTAACTTGGTCACAACACGAGTAACTACATACTGGGCAGACTGGGGTGGCGAATCCACAGTCTTATCAATGCTCTCCACATCGACCTCCTCGGAGGACGATAGTCAGGGAATCAAACCCTCTCCCTGGGGGGAAGAAACTGTAAAGCATGCTTCCAATCCCTGGGAGAGAGCACTAGATCTGGTGGGTGAGGAAGAAAAAAAGGGACTGGCCTGTCTCCATTCCCTCCACCAGATACATTTGCGATCCCCACAACCGCAGCTGCTGCTCTGCCTCTGCAGCAGCGGGGCCTGAGCCACAAGGAACACAAGCGAGAGCTTCCTCCTCAAAAAAGAGCCCTCCGGAAGCGATGCGTCCACAGCGAGAGCCACTCGCAATGCCCCCTCGAGAGCTGACTGAGCGTGCTCCACTCCCAAACAATGCACAAACTGTGTGTATCCCCACCCGTGATGAAACGAGGGCAGGGAGCAGCCCTGAAACGCTTGAAATGCTTGTCGCCACTTTTAGATGCCATGCTTTACTGCTTTCATTTTGCAAAGACAGAGAACAATAAATAGGACGTACACACAGACAGCGCTTACTGAATGACAGAATCTGCCACTGTCTCCACCACACGTGCTCGAGTTCCTGAAGGGGAACTCCTGCCAAGTTCTCTCTGTGATGTTCCCCTCAAAATCATTTATTCCCCACAAACAATGCAGAGGAAAAGGAAAAAGACAAAAAGAGGTTCTAGAGGGGGAATTCGGAATTGTCTTAAACGACGCGGCAGCCACTTTCCTCTGCCCACAATAACTTTAACTAATGCTCGTTCACTCAAGAACAAATTGCCTGAACTTTCAGCATTAATGAAATATGATCGAGATTACAAGAGAATAAATCTGCTCTACATTACTGAAACATGGTTAACGGAAGAGACTGACATTATAAGCCTCAAGGAATATTCGTTAACTCGACTGGACCTCGACAGCCAGAAATCATCTAAAACCATTGGAGGAGGACTATGTATGTTTGTCAACGACTGCTGGGCAACATATATTACAGTACTTGGGACCCACTGTTCAACTGATTACGAATTATTGTGTGTTTCATTTAGACCACATTACTTGCCCAGAGAGAGTTCAGACAAATTACTGTTACCCTTGTCTATATACCTGGGCCAAACTTCACACTTGCCACAGAAGGCATTGCTGCCAGTTATAATATGGTGCTCACAACTCAGAGGATGATCCAGTGTTTCTCCTCGGAGATTTTAACAACTGTGAAATATCTGCGTTTTGCAGAGTTTGGAGCAGTATGTATCTTGTCTGACGAGACTGAATAAAATTCTGGACGTGTTTTGGTAATGTGGACTGTGCTTATGTATCGAGGTCGCATCCACCATTTGGTTTCTCAGACCATAACATCATCCATCTTCTTCCAAAATACAGACAGATGTTAAAAAGGACTAAACCTGTCATCCAACAGGCTCAGTCATGCACCAAGGACTCAGTGGAAAACCTTAGAGACTGTTTTGAGAGCACCAATTGGGATGTGTTTTTTAATGATTTTAATTGCTGTAAAGATATTGAGCTGCTGAATGACACAATTACCAGTTACATTAATTTTTGTGCAGAATCTGTGGTTCAGACAAAAAAAGTCAGAATATTCCCAAACATTAAACCCTGGATTAACAAAGATCTTAAACAACTTTTAGATAAGAAGTGAATGGCTTTTTAAAGAATGAAACGAACAAGGTAAAAGAGTTAAATAAAGAAATTAAGTGTAAAATAAAGGAGGCGCAAAGACTATAAAGGGAGAGTTGAGGAGAAATTTAAAATTGATAATGTCAGATATTCATGGAGATGATTAAATATGATGATGGGTAGACAACAGAAACAAGTACATCTGTTTGTTGATGACCCCCATAGCTTTGAATTTAAATGTGTTTTAATCACAATTTGATACTTCTGTAGGTGTTGTGAATAACAATTTTCTGACAGAATCTAAAATGATGAGAATAGAGGTAGGGGAGGTTACCCAGGTACTCCGTAGAATTAAACAAAATAAGGCTATTGGTCCAGATGGCCTTAAGGTCATTGTTCTAAAAGAGTGTGCAAAACATCTTGGGCATGTATGTGCTGCTAGGTTGTTTCAGGTTCTTCTAGATGGTGGTTGTGTGCCAGCAGCATGGAAAAATACTGTTGTCATTCCAGTACCTAAATCATCTCAGGCCAGAACTTTTAAAGACTTTCGCCAATTGCAATAACATCTATTTTGTGTAAGTGCATGGAGTGTATATTATGTAAAGAACTGTTAGCACAAATCGATGGCTCTGTGGATCCATTACAATTTGCTTATATGCCCAAACGGAGCACTGTGGATTCCTCTCTGACTCTATTACATAAGGTCCAGCACCACCTAACCATGTTTAGTTGTAAAACATGTAACATATAAGCATGTTAGAATTCTTTTTATGGATTTTACATCAGCATTTACTGTACAACCACAAATTTTTAAAAGAAAGACTGCAAGATTTAGGCGTAAGTAGTTGGTTGATTTTATGGACTGAGAATTTTTTAAGAAACATGCTCCAACGAGTTTGTGTCAATGGAAAGTCATCTGATTTTATAGTCTTAAACTCAGGTCTACCACAATGATGTGTATTATCACCTCTGCTTTTCTCTATCTGCATCAATGAAATTCAATGTAACAGGGTTGATCTTACTCTTATTAAATACGCTGATAATTTGGCTTTAATTTCCTGCCAAATGGACAGAAAAATAAACTAACATGAGTAATTAACAAAGCAAATAATAACTGGTCAGAGACAGAGTACAATGCAAGAGCTGTTTTCACAATTTATGGAGAAAAAGGCAATTGCAGTATATTTTGACCAGACTCATCCGCTTCATTCCTGCTTTGAGGCCCTCCCTTCGGGGCGCAGGCTGCGTATACCACTGGCTAAAAAGAACATAAAAGGTCATTTGTTCCATTGGCGGTGACTGTTTTAAACCAAATTCTTAATTGAGAATGTGTGTTCCATGTGTTCTATACTGCCCTACAAAGGCAAAAGACCTTAACTCGCTAGCTAGAGTGTGAAACTGAGAAAAATGACTTTAAAGTTTTTACTTGTCCAGACAAATTAATTATAAGTAGGACACTGGAAATTTGGCAATTAGATGTTTTAATAATGAAAATTATCTACATTAAAAAATTGTGAGTTCAAACTTGATTTTTACCCCTATTTTGAAGTTAATGTACTCTGCCTTTGCATTGTCTGTAAAAAGTGAGAAGTCACACCAAGGCAAAAGACAGTAACTTCCACATTATTAATATTTGGTTGCTGATCACCATTTACAAAATCGTTATAGTAACACCTGTATAACATCTAGTGATCATGGGCTCTCATATAGGCTATTGCATATAGTAATGTGACTGTATTATTATTATTATAATTTTTTTTTTTTACCATAAGCAGACTAAAAGTAAAACGTGAGTGGATACCATTTTGCAACCAATTTATTTGCTATGCTCAGTAACGTAAAGGAATGCTAGACATAGCACAATTGCTTATATTGACTTGAATGAAATAGCCTAACCTAAAAGAAAGAATTGTGGATTTATGTAAACGCCAGCAAGCAGGCATACTCAGAAATGCGTGTGGATCAAACATCTCTGACAACGTTCAGCAGCATGGATTGATTTTATCGGGTTACAAGAAAATGTAGGATATGGATTTAATTGCGAACTATTAGGCTACTGATTTTATGATTGATCATGCTACGGCATTCAAGTACACACGCATCCAACTAGGGCTGCAAGATAGGCCTATATTGCATGCGATTGTCATGCGCATCTCGTCAGTAAAGCCGGCTCTGTGATTATTAATAAATCTCCATCACCTGTTTTCAAATGGAGCGGCATTTAAAACACAGAGCCGTAGTTCACTGACTATGCAATATCACGTTCAATGTTGCAGGCGATCATCTGCGATTCTGAGCGCGAATTGCGTAGTTGTCGGTGAACTACGGCTCTGTGTATTAAATGCCGCACCATTTGAAAACAGGTGATGGAGATTTATTAATAATCACAGAACCGGCTTTACTGATGAGATGCGCATGACAATCGCATGCAATATATCGTGCAGCCCTACATTCAACTAGAAGTAACAGCCTGGTGAATAATCTGCATTATAAAAAGGAAAAAAAAAAACATTCACAATTATTTATCGCTGCCGAGGTGTCTAGTCTTTACAGTGCTTTGTTATATGGAGCTGTTTGGTAGATTGCGATCTAATTCATTTGTCTACACCGTATAAAATGCGGCAGACTTTAATGGACAGTAAAAAAAAGGCAGAACACCGTATAACTCCATGCCGGCACCGTAACTTCATATTGACGCGCAGTTAAACAAAGTCAGAACACCGTAACTCAATTTGAGCGTTCCAAACAAAGTGAAAGAGCGGTAACTGGTGTTATACGGTGTTCTGCCTTGGTTTCTCCGTGGGCTTTTTGAAGTTACGGTTGAGTCGAACCATTATTTTCTCAGAAAAACAACGAAATTGACTCAAGATACTTATGTACATGATAAAGGATGTCTTGAATGTCCCAAAAATACCAATAACTAATTTTCGACAAAAATCGTAGTTACTGTCTTTTGCCTTTGCACGGCAGTATAGATATGTAAGTGTATGTATGCTGTTTTTTTTGTATGGTTTTATGGCAGTGTCAAATATGAATTTCTGTCCAGGAAATGTGTACAGACAATAAACTAAAGTAAATGCAACTATTATAGAAGATTCAAACGTTTTCACCCTGGCTTTTATTACTTTGCCTTCTCGAGCATCAGTGAGCGTTTGAACCTTCTGTAATAGTCCCTCAGTTGTCCTCAGTGTGATCTCAAAGATCTCAAAATCATACAGTCATTGTTAGAAAGGGTTCAAATACACAAAAATGCTAGAAAACCAAAGAATTTGTGGGACCTGAATGATTTTTCCGAAGAACAGCAGGCAGTTTAACTGTCCAGGACAAACAAGGGACTCATGAACCAATATCACTATACAAAAAACCACTGCTGTGGATCATTCAGGTAACAACACAGAATTAAGAATCAAGTGCATGTAAACTTTTGAACGGGGTCATTTTCATAAATTCAACTATTATTTTCTCTTGTGGACTATATGTAAACATCTTTTATGTGAAATATTCAGGTCAGTACTAAATAATAACTTGAATTTTTGTATGATCCCTCTTATTTTGGTCAAATTAACATTTTGCAGATTCTGCAAGGTGCACGTAAACTTTTGACTTCAACTGTACATACAGGTGAAAAATTTTGAAATAAATTTTAAATTTATAAGTTCAAAAGCCATAATCTCTGATGGTATGGGGGTGCATAAGTGCATACGGTATGGGTAGCTTGCATGTTTTGGAAGGCACTATGAGTGCTGAAAGGTATATAAAGGTATTAGAGCAACATATGCTCCCCTCCAGACGACGTCTATTTCAGGGAAGGCCTTGTGTATTTCAGCAGGACAATTCAAAACCACATACTGCAGCCATTACAACAGCATGGCTTCGCAGTAGAAGAGTCCGGGTGCTGAATTGGCCTGCCTGCAGTCCAGATCTTTCACCTATAGAGAACATTTGACGATTAAAACAAAAAATACATCAAAGACGACCATGAACTCTTCAGCAGCTGGAAACCTATATCAGGCAAGAACGGGACCAAATTCCAACACCAAAACTCCAGAAACTCATAACCTCGATGCTCAGATGTCTTCAAACTGTTTTGAAAAGAAGAGGATGTAACGGTGGTGGCCGCCCTAGCATAGATAAGCTCTATTAAAGGAAATGTTCGGGCACCAGTCAGGATTAATCCTGACAAAATTTAAATTAACCCAGGATAACAGAACCACCTGTTACACAAATCTCAGTAAAAGTCCAAGAAGAGATTCAGTTCATAGGGAGATTTATTTCACAATGTCAAAAAAAAACTTGTTTGAAAAAGGTCATCAAAAAGAAGGGGGAAAAAAAACAGTTCAACACCCCAGTTCACTTTACATGTGAAACTGAGATCCGTGAAGAAAACACATCATTCTACTAAACATTTTGTTTATATTTAAGAAACAATATCACATCAAAAAACAATCTTCAAGAGCAGAAATAACATTTGCATAATCATGAAAATAAAAAACACTCATCAGCATGTGTGGATGTGAATGTAATGCGAGTGGATGCGTGTGTAGTAATGTGTGCAATAGCGGCAGCTTACAGGTAGGCTACTGAACAAGTTTGCAGATGTGAAGGAAGCTGGAGAGTGTAGCAGGTCTTCGTCAGACACCAGGGCAGGAGGATAAGCTGGCAACCTTTACTTGTCGTTGGAACAGTCCACCAAAATTGGACAATCTTGAAGTGCAACGCTTACAAAGTTCAGTCAAACTCCATGACACACAGATATCCCTCACAGGAAGCAATACTTCAACAAGCGGCCATCTTTTCCACTCCTCACGGTAATCCATTAACTCTCACTCATACTACTGCAAACCTTGCAAGCAAACTTTCTAATGACACACCTCTCTAAGGTACGACGCACCTTCTCTATATCCTCCTTCCTTCTATCATTAATTGAAACACTCCACCCATTCACGCAAAGTGACAGTGAAAGTAAAACGGTGTTGTTGTGGCACGAAGTTTCTGCACCGCCACAAGGAGATGCTACATGGTAAACATGCCCCCGTCCCAAGTATTTTGAGACCTGTAGCAGGCATCAAATTTGAAATTAGCTCATTTTGTGCAAAACATTTTTAATTTTCTCAGTTTAAACATTTATGTTCTCTATGTTCTATTGTGAATGAAATATTGGCTCATGTGATTTGAAATTCTTTTAGTTTTCATTTTATTCAAATTTAAAAAACGTCCCAACATTTCCGGAATTCGGGTTGTACTTACTACATAAAGTATACTTAAAAATATACTTGAATTTACTTAAGTATACTTAATTAAATAAACTTGAAATATACTACTTTTTGGTAAGGGAATTCAAAAGACGAACAGGATGCTTTCTGTAAGACTTGCTGGTGAAATGAAATCAGGTTGCAGAGCAGTTCTTTAGCAAATTAACTACTTCTAAATATTACCCTTCCATCAACCCATGTCTTCCTTATGAGAAGTAGCATACCCCACCGCAACAGTCAGAAGAATGTGAGAATACTAGAGGCCTTCATAAGAGTCTTTGTGTCTTCATAAGAGTGGTGATGAACATCAAACACCAGGCTGTAGCAAAATTTCATGTATTCATCCAAATAAGCTACTTAAGAGTTTTCAGAGTGCACAATGTAAATGTTGTGTTGAAAGCTAAGGTGTTTTTAATTGCTGTTCTATGCCTTGCAGTCATTCTTGATAAGGAGGAAGATGCTCTTTTGAGAGCTAGCTCAGCTTTTTAATCATAGCAACCATTATATTGATACGAATGAAGTGAATTTAATAGTATAAGTTTCTGCGCTCTTCTTCTTTTGCCACAGTATCTGAGACCCCCACCATCTCTGAGACTGACACTACCTGTTCTCTATGGAAGAGATTTCATGCAGCAGTGAAGTGCACTGGAGCAATGTTGAATGCAATGCCCTGGCATTCCTTTTCAAAATCATTCCACAGTGAAAAGCAATGCTGTTGTAGTACTGCCTCTCACTTCCAGTGCTTCTACGACTGGCACTGCCTCGCAGACTGACACTACCTCTGAGACTGCCATCACCTCTCAGACTGCCAAAGCCTCCCAGAATGACAGTGCCTCTACGACTGACACTGTGTCTCAGAGTGTCATCAACTATCAGACTGACAAAGCTCCCCAGAGTGACAGTGCCTTTGACACTACCACTGCCTTTCTAATGGGATTCTCTCTGGGACTCTATCTGGGACTGTCTCCAAAACAGCCAGTGCTTGTGTCACTGCCGCTGTCACTGCCTCTGCTACCAACTCTGAGACTATTACCACCTCTTACATCGCTGACATTGCCACGATTTCAAAATTGACATGCCTCTGAAACTGGCAATGTACTGCAAAAATCTGCAAGATTGTTTACAAGGCTAATTTTGCACAGTTGGCTTGAAGATTGCCATCTGTTTCTCAACGAATCTGAACCAGTGTCCTCAAATGACGGCACAGCTGTCATGATTTTGGAAAAAATGTTTATTCACACAATAAATATGGAAATTATTTGTTTATTTGTTTACTTGGTTTGCATTACCATAGTTTTAAATATGTAGCAATTTATATTTTTTATATGAATTTGTAAAGTCTGACTGAAAGTTTGGGTCAAGTGCAAAACAATAAAATATATATACATAATAGGCATTTGAATACATAATAGACATTTGAAAAATAGCAAAAATAAATGATAAAGGCATGGTAAATGTTTTAATAAGGCAGTTTTATTGTGATCTTCATGTAACACGAAAAAGTTTTAATTAAAAATAAACTTCAACACTTCGAGTTTAATAGTTAGCTTTAATAAAAATCAGCCCCTGGGTATTAAAAGTGCCTGAAATTGGGAAAAAAAACCCCAAAACAAACATTCAGAATATGTGTATACATTCTGTTTAGAGTTTGTCCATTTTGGTAAATCATTGTTACTATAGTCTTTAGGAATTATTGTGTTAAAGGAGAAGCCCTTAAAGCATTTTTAGGAATAAAACAATTTCATGCCAGTCTCCTTAGTGTTGTATTAATTAAATTAATCAGTAAATTATTAACCATAAATCAATCTAATAGTACAGACAAATCAGAAAGTCCCAAACTTCATCCCTCAGAATGAGCTCAGGAAAAACATAAGTAGGCTACTATTTAACTGGCATTTTCTTCACATACACACATAAAGTGCAGCCTGTGAGATATTTCTGACTTTATGAAGTGGAATTGTAGTAGACAGCCCAATGAGCCCCAATGGAGGTGAGGGCAAATCCATTCTGACGACCACTGAGGAAACGTAGCTCACTTCCATCGTGGGTCGGGTAAAAGTTAAATGAAAGTCCAGAAGGTTGCCCCACTTTAAAAGAGCGCCCCTCATTAGTGACAAACATAAGCTCACTGATGTAACCAGAATAGTACTTTCCAGAGACCTGAACGAAATGTTCATTGTCGAAGAGTGTCATCTCCCTTTCATTGCCATAATAGCTCACGCCAACCAGTTCTGTCCAGTTACTCTCATATCTCAACTGGATCCTAAACAGATACAGTATGTGCCGTTAAATAATTCAGAGCTAAATATCACATAACTACACCATAAAAAAAAATACAGAATATAAAAATAGAATGTTGAATATGCTGTATGAAATATAAAGTATATGTTTATACTTACCAGTATAATAATTAGGACGGATCAGGTTATTTTGGACTTCATAAGATGTTATCTATTGTGTAACTGGTGCTTGGGAATACCTACCCATTGATGTAGTTGTAGCTGTAGTAGTATCCATAGTAGGGATATTCATAAACTCTGACTCCAGTGATGCGACCCTCGTGTGCAGTGGAAAATTCGGTTCCACTGCCATCCCCAACAGCAGGGGAGTATGAGTAAAATTCAGGTAAAGCTGAAAAGGTAATTCATTATCAGCTGTAAGTGACTGAAATTAGTTTTCAGTAATCACTAAAACCATTTTTTGGTTCCAATTGAATCCATTATTTTTACTGCTCAAAATTTAATTATTCATTGTTATGCTACATTTAATGCCTATTTCTAACAGTGTAAAACAAAATAACAGTAATCACTTGATGTATAATCATTTAGTCAATGTTGATTTATATATTGCACTATATTTGTATTGAGCTGTACAGTAGTACTCACGCATAGTCATGCTCATGGCACAAAGGGCAGAGAGCACCACAAAATGATGCAGCATTTTGGATTGCTTAGCTGTCCACTGCTCTTATACAATCTAGACAGCAAATTGTAGATTACTATTGTTGAAGACAGCAAATAACAATGAATTATAGTTTTTAAAAATAAACATCTAATTTTACTGTATTCGCAAATAAATGAATACATATGAAGAGTTCATTTGCAAAAACAGATAACTCATGTTTTTATTCATTGTGCATTCCAATTAATCTCAATCAAACTGCAGTTGGGTTATTTTGATTAGATTAAAAAATAACTAAAAATACAGCTAACTAACACAATAAAAACATGATAACATAATAAAGAACATGATTTTTTAAAAATAAAAAACAAACAAAAAAAGTCATCAGTTTTTGCAAATAAACTCTTCATATATAGATTTAAAAAAAACAAACTTTAAGATTATTTATTCATTATGTAGTGTATCATATTGTTTAATGTTATATGATGCCGTTACCTGTAGTTGAGCCTGAGAGAGTGTTCCTAGAGTAGGATGGTTAAACCAAGCCTTCATTTATACTCTCTTGCTGGTCCAGCCTCTTCTTTTCATAGATGATGAATGTTTTGGGACATTTTTTAAAGCTTCATGAGTGTCTCTGGAAGGAAAATATTTTAAGATGGAATTTCCTTGTTGTTTGTATCATTAGACACCTGACACATTTCGGGAATTGATACTGTAAAATGACTTTCTTTTCTCCAAGTAAAGGACATTTCAAGTAAAATATTTTGTGTTCTAAAAAAATTTGAACAACCAAGAATTACAAAACTCTGACCAGATGTGCTGATCAAAACTCTTTTTATCAAATTATTAAAATTAACAGATTAAAAAAAAAAAATCATATTTTTTATACTAATCATTATCTCCCCCACACTCCCCCAATTCCACCCTATTTTATTCTAAGCATTGTTAAAAATGTAAAATATTATTCTATAAAAAGAATAATAACAAGTTGTAAACAAGTTGTGAAAATTATTGAAGAAATACATTAAACATGTTGAAAATAACAATTTTTAGTCAGTGTGTGCATGTTGGTCCCTGAGTAATTCTCAACTCACACATTGTCCACAACATTTGAGCTTATATATAACAAATTAAACAAAACATTCTGCTTCAGATGATACCAGTTCTGTCATGCAACATGCATTACCTGATTACAATTCAGATTATAACCCAGAAGGGAAATAATATTTTTGTCCTGTAAAATCTGTATGTTTGTACATGAGGGTGGGTTTGAAGACAAAATATGCAATGTAAAGTAAAGGAACTGAATGTGATTTGAATTTGACTGACCACATTTGGTCAAGTATGACAAAAGAGGGGTGGTGCATTCAAAATCCATTTGTCTTAAACAACTGCAGAAATTCCCTTACCAGTGGCCTGAGATGCAAGACCTTCAAATTGAACAATACTGCTGAAAACTTATGGTTTTGCAAGATCCCATCATGCATTGAAGCTTAAATAATGCCATGTTTGTTGTCTTTTATTATTATTATTTGTTGTTGTTGTTGTGATGTTAAGAGCTCATCTTCTTACATTTCTTGAGGTTTATCTGTGAAGGTCTATGCACAACCTTCTATTTAATTCAAACTTCTCTTTTATTGTGCTTTCATAGTAAGTGATAGGACTCATACATATGGTCACCAAAATGAGTTTTCGGTGTTACTAACTTAAAATTTGTTAAACAAGTACTCTGTAGCTGCCTTGATGAATTTACTGGTTGAATGAGGCATTTTTCATTTAGTGAACAACAAATTCAAAAATAAAACTAAAGCCGTGTTACTTTTTTTTTTTTAACAGTTTGTGGTACAGTAATTAAGAACCTAGAAATCTTTATGCATCGGGTTTTATTGATTTTTTTTGTTCTTCTCAACAATTCTCTTTCCTCTCAGTAATTCATATGTTTAATTTAAAACAACTTGCAAAAATAAAACATCCAAAACTTTCACTAAAACAAAACCAGTTACACAGCTCGTAAATGTAATTCTTGTCTCCTCCACTTTTGCATGACAGACAGTACAATGTAATCTCTTTGTTTGGGGTGATGTGGTTTGTTTGGCTCTGAATTAAGGAAGTAACTACAGTGAACAATAGAACTTTTTGTTGCTGTTAAACGTCTTATATTCTATCAAGTGTGCAGTTTTTTAAAGTTTGAAATAACTATAACTGTCAATATAAAAATAACATTTGTAAATTATTCAATTTTATTATTATTATTATTATTATTATTTTATGTATCTTAAAGACTTAATGAAAGCCACTATTTTTGGTCCTGACTGATTTGGAGTGAGCTGATGTCCTCGAGTGGGATAGAAGTTGATTCTAAATGTATTTACCAAAGATATAGGTGAAAAAAAAAAGTTTTTTTTTGTTTGTTTTGTTCTGTTTTTTGTAATTGCATACAATTAAGTAGAAAATTTTTGCAAATAATAATAAAATACTTGAGTTCACTCAGCGTATATATATCACATGGAATTCACACAAACTGATATAACATAAATGAAACCTTACTAATGTTTTCTCTCCACAGATTATAATGTTTTTTTTGTTTGTTTGTTTTTTGCTGTTGCTTAAAAAAATAGACTTAACGTATAATTTCACAATTAGAAAATTTGAATTTCATACTGTAAATTACAATCATTTTACAATTATTTTCTTTAGCCAGTGAATACTGTGCATTCTTGTACAGTATTTGTGTTGGCAATGATCATACATTCCTTCTTGTTTGTTTTCTTTGGGGAATTGGAATATACAGAGATGAGTTGTTGTTCTCGCTGTCTGTGTTCTTGAATAGGTCATTGTTTTGTGGCATGTTAGATTGATTGCTCATGCACATCAATTTCGTTTTCAAAATCAGTGTGGCCTTATGTGGCCTTGTGTGGCTTCTATAGATTTGTTATATTAAAATATGCACATCTGCGTTTATATAGATTCCTGTATATCTTATGCATACATCTACCCTCAAAAGTCTGCTAGTCTCACATGCCTAAAAATTCTGTATCTCTTTCCTTCCAGAAACTTGCTGTACAATGCACATTGACTGCACCAACCTGATAATGATCAAGTCGGACTTTTTTTCTGATTTGAAATACATTGTTGAAATATGTGATTGGTGAGAAGTTGAGATTTCTGCATTTTCTCAGTCAGTTAGATAGGTGCTGTACTTGTATGATTGAAAATAACCTACTGGTTACTTTCCCAAAATGGCCACCAACTGAACAATATCAAAAAACACACTACAGTTAAAATGATAATCAAGTACTTTATATGTGCATCATGTTGGTCAACACATCCAAAAATGCGTACTTCTTTAAAGCATGACAAAAGATTATTAAAACAATGATTTAAAAAAAAGTGTACATAAGTGTGACAAGAAACACTCATAAAAGAATGCTCCCTTTAAATACTGTACTCTTATGTGGAATTTCATTTAATTAATATTATTAGCAAGCTTTAAGATCTGAATTACAGTACAAGTGTACATTCAATGCAATGCATTTATTAAGGGTACACAAGGGTTTAATGAATTATGTTTGTTTTACAAAACATTGTTTGAATGGAAATTCTAGTCTTGTTGTACAAACTTCATTAAAATGACAGAAATGTTCCATACAATTAGTTTATTATTTAAATTAATTTAATTTCTTCTCAGATCTTTCTTCACCTCTTCCTTCATCTGTAATCACTTGAGGTCTTGACTCTGAGAACAAAGTAGCTATTAGCAGAATCTCTGCACTGCACATTATTTGTTTCCATCATCTAACTCATCATAAACTTTCACAGGTGAGATCTTCAGTCAATCTCCAATCACTGTGTGACCACCTGCCCTCCAGATTCCATTAGCACCCTCTACTCTTTGAGATTGTCTTGTGTAACTTTTGCAGATAACATATTCTTGTGAAGAGGAATTGTCTACTTCCTTTTACTGTAAAAGGAATGACTTTTTTCTTTGTTTATCCTTCAACCCAAAACAATCATGCATTATCAGCATTCAGTTTGGCAGAGACAGCCAGAACTGTGTTTTTCTGGTTTATCTCTAAGCTAATGCTAGCTACACTCTGTCTTCACTGTAGGTCAACAGCTGTCTTATTTATATTCTTAAGGAATTTTAGGAGAAACATCTGAGACAAAGTCTTCTGCGCAATGAAAAAACAGAGCAATACAATTTTCCTCGGGGTTCTTGTACAGCACCACCGCTGTGCTTATCATATTAAACTCTTATTAATTTCCCCATCTGTTTGCATCCATTCTTTTTGGCATATCAGTGTGAATGCCCTACCATTACCTTAAATTCGCTTTTGAAAACATTTGTTCCAGAACAAGATGACATTTCAAATGTCTATAAACTGCTTTTTCACTGTTGGACTGCCATTAGTTAGAACCATAAGGTCAGTGGCGGACTGGGGCTAAAAAGTAGCTCTGGACTTTTTGGCACAGAGTGGCCCACCACACCTGGTCCGCAACACACCACACCATAAACCCACCAGCTCATGCACAGAGCAATTTTTAACACCACTTACTAACATTACAGAAGTAAAAATTATATCTATTTTTTTTTTTTATTAAAATTCTTATCATTAACATTAATAGATGACAGGCATACTTTTTTACATTACAAATGGGCTTTTCTTGTTGTATATGACAAATAGCAAATAATTTAGAAGAATTTTTACACATCTCTTTTAGAGGGACAGTTTAATATAACCAATGTTAAAGTAACATCAGTCCATATGACACAATGCTCTGCTCCGCTCTAGAAGACTTAGAATGTATTACTAAATGTGGACTGTTTTTATGGTGCCCTTCTATTGGTCCTTCAGAAATCATTCTAATATGCTGATTTGCAGCTCAAGAAGCTCATTTTTGATTATTATCAATGTTAAAAACAGTTGTGCTGCTTCATATTTTTGTGGAAAATGTGATACTTTTATTTAACAAGGTTGCATTGAACAGATTTAAGTGACAGTAAAGATATGTATACTTACTACAAATTATTTAAGTTTCAAATAAATTCTGTTCTTTAAATAATCCTGAAAAAGTATCACAGTTTCCACAAAAATATAATAGCCTAACTAGTTAAGCAGCAAAATTATTATTAGCATATTAGAATAAGATGACCAAACGTGCCACTTCCCAGGGACACATTCTGCACAGAATTTCTAAGTTGCCTAAAATAACGAGAAAATAATCACTTCATCCGATGTTTAATTGAGCCTTGACAGCCTTATTACTGGAGTTCCACAACAACTGACTTGATGTAAAAGAGGAAGCAGACATTTGGAACAAAGCACTGTGAGGTAAGGGAAGGGGGACTCAAAGTGTTTCTAAACTTAAAATGCATTTTTGCCCCATTTGCGTTTTTGTTGTTTTACTACTTACACAATTATTTAAAGAGGTCATAGGATGCCCGTTTTCCACAAATTGATATGATTCTTTAGGGTCTTAATGAAAAGTCTATAACATACTTTGGTTCAAATTTCTCAATGGTAGTGTAAAAAACATCCTTTTTACCCTGGCAAAATCAGCTCTGCAGAAATCACCCCGTTTTTTAGTCCATGTCCATTTAAATGCTAATGAGCTCTGCTGACCCCGCCCCTCTATTCCGTGGGGTGATAAGCAGTACTGTTTACTTTAGCCGTGAAACTGGCTAACTAGCACATTATTAGGAAAGGCATTTGCAAAGATTCATAAAAAACCGTTATACTCACTTCTTCTGTAGATGAAGCTGAATCACGAATGATTCATGCGAACATAGACGCATTTAGGCAGATGGGACTACTTACAGAACTACGTCATTCTGACAGGAATCTCAGAACAGCCTGATTTGAGGGAATTCACCACTGGATGAATTTTTATCATTATAGGATGGATGTGTACATACACTTCCAACACACATTTATGTTCAAACAACTTGAAAAGTGAATTTTGCATCCGATGACCCCTTTAAAGTATAAAACATTATTATTTACAATATACAGCGTGATTTTTAATCATATTTTTAGGGGGCGACCCTCAGATAGGGGGAGCCCTGTCCTGTTTTAAAACCAAAATATACATTTGACAGAATATTTTCTATTTACTATATCAACCTTACTGCATAAGGTTACATTAACAGAAGACATTTTGGTTTCCTGGAGGTGTGTTGTTTTTGAAGAATAATGGGGTGTTTGTGTCACACCTCATCTTAATTTCTACATTTCTTTGTGGCATAAACTTGAGATGTATAATTACAACAGTAATTATACAACAATAGTGCAACTTTTACATCAGTTATAAAAGGTAAGAAACCTAAAATCTCATATTTTACTGTTATTTAACACTTTGCAGAAAATTATAGACTACGCAGGTTAATAAGGTTATATAAGAGTAGCAGGTTAATAAGAATATATGGGATTAGGCAGTGCTCTTGAGCAATATGATAGCCTAAGTAGACAAATCAACAGATTAAGAATGAAGAAAAACAGCCATCTCATTGTCTTTAGCATCATGAGCAAACACGTGCATTCAAGCGTGAATTATGTTCTTTATGATGGAAGTCAATCAACAGTGCCAAGAAGGGCACTTCGAAGTCTAGAATTACTGAGAAATAAAAGATTTCCTCATAGCTGATGAGGAAATCTTTGTTCTTCATTAATAAATTTACCTTGACACATTATTTGATAGCTTTCAGAGCTAAACTAGGCAAGATAATAGCCCTTCAGCAGCAGGGTTGTCTACCTCTGATCTGTTATGACAAAAACTCATTCCCTAAACATAAGGAAATAATATAAGTATATCCTTATTGTGCCAAACCACAACAGGGCACAGGACTGCATTATTAACACTGTACCCTGTCAACCAAAAACGTGTAGGTTATGTATGTAACCCAGTTCCCTGAGAGGGAAACAAGATGCTGCGTCAGCTTTCCATGCTATGGGAATGCTTCTGTGTGAGCTGGTACAGAGACTTATTGAGCACAGACTGTACTTCAGGACAATGGTGTAAATTTAATCTAACAGTACCCCCTAAAAATAAACATAAAATTTCTCAAGAGCAATAGCACATAGCATGGAGGCCATGTTTAAATATGAGTTCGCTTCATAGGTTCACCACACAGTCATATTGTAATTATTAAATTATCGGAGTGTCTATTTACAATAAGTGCAAATAGCCCGTCCTGTTGGCAAAGACTATTTACACTAACTCTGCCCACTAACGTGATTGGGTTAGTCAACACTAAAAAAAGACGCTAATTCGGCATCAGTTTCAGAGGCATAGATGGTAAAGTGCGTGCTTTTTGACGTGATCGACCCGAGTTCGAGCCCACCTTTTGCCGAACTTTTTTCTCCCTTTTCAAATCTCATATCACATCAGAAAGGCATTTATTTTCAATATAAATGAAGGAAATTATCAAAAAGTTGAAAATAAAAGTATCAGGTAGGGTTAGGGTAGGTGTAGAGAGGGCTTTATTGTCCCAATAAGGTGGCATCTGTTTAATAATTTGAATTAAAACTATCATTTACGCTCAATACGTTATTATTGCGTACTGTTTTATAATGTACTACAATACTGAGGTGCAGATAATTGCCACTATTTGCAATAAGTTGTATAAACAGAAGAAAATCTTGCTATTTTAACATAGTGTAAATAGAATCTATAGCTATTTGCACTTAGTGTAAATAGCATATCGTTAAAAAATACTGTTATTTTCACTTGGTGTAAATAGAATCCATTGCTATTAGCACTTAGTGCAAATAGCCGCTGCCTTAAATTATTTTGTGTCCTCCACATAGTATTTTAGGTTTCGTCTGGGACTGAGGACATCTCATATTTAGATATTCAACTGCAGCAAGCACACTGATCTGCCACTTTACATCATATTGAGCAAAACCCAACATATCGGTAGGTCTACAATATTAGCCTAATATCACACATGCTTATCGTGCTTATATATTCACATACATGCTTATCGTTGTGTTAGTTTTAGTTGGTGACTTACTATCCAACAAGCTATGGTATTAAACAAGCTACGCTAGGTAACCTTATAATCACTCATTGAATATTACATTGGATATCATCATTTTTGTCATGACTAATTTATTAAAGATCCAGCATCATCTGTATTAAAGAGAAATAATCACTTCATCCGATGTTTAAAGTGAATAAAACAGCCTTGACAGCCTACTTACACATAACTACTGAAGCACTTTGTTCTTTCCCGGACTCATCACTCGTGTGTGTATCGGTGAGGTAAAGGGGGAAAGCAGGCAGTGGACCAAATCACTGTGAGGCAAGGGAGGGGGGACTCAAAATGTTTCTAAACTTAAAATGCTTTTTTGCATTTATATTTTTTACTACTTACACAATTATTTTAAGTATATGTCCATTATATTATTACAAACCACTCTGTGTATTGTAAATGATATTTTTAGGGGGGGGGGGGGCAACCCTCAGATAGGAGG
>JAFVLL020041568.1:0-34981 GCA_021397915.2 Tor tambroides | reverse complement strand
ACTCTACGGAGCCCACACAGTTGTTATAGTCTTGCCTTGCTAGTTTTCTCGTGTTTGATACCTGCCCGTGTTTCCTGGATTAACCCTTTGCCTTGCTGTTTGGACTTTGTTTGCACCTCGTTTGGATCATTGCTTGTGTACCTGGATTATCTCTCTGCCTTGCACTGTTGGATATTGTTCGCCGATCACCGACCTACGCTTGCCCTAGGATTACTCTGTGTCTTGCCCATACCATACCTGTTTGCCGTTGTTTGACCCTGCCTGTTTATTGACTATGTTTATAAATAAAATCTTGCACTTGGATCCGCACGTCTCACGTCTTGTTCGCCCCGTTACACTTGTCATTGCATGTAAAGCATCATTAGAGTGCAGAAGGAAATTCTGGCAGACATGTGTGCCTCACATATTTTC
This sequence comes from Tor tambroides, assembly GCA_021397915.2. NCBI lineage: Eukaryota > Metazoa > Chordata > Actinopteri > Cypriniformes > Cyprinidae > Tor > Tor tambroides. The sequence continues at coordinate 34,570 of JAFVLL020041568.1, read as the reverse complement.
TTTGATAAATTTCACTATTGCAATGCTTTTTGACATGATGTACAGCAGATATGGCTCAGTAGCTGAGTAATCTTTTGGCATTGGAGATCATTATAGTGCCACCTCTTTTTAAATCATTTAATCTACATCTTTAAGCTTAAAGAAGTGCGTAAAAGAGTTTTAAAATTATATATTAATAAGATGACGCTATGAAGAACTTTTTTCTGTTCTGCATTTGTTTTCTGTAATGTAGTCTAAACAAAATATAACAATTTGTTGGAAAAACACAAAGGGAAGAGACACTTTCATCATTTTCATCAAGCCCACCTAATCCCATTTATAGTCACATTTTATTTGAAAATATTGTATTTTTCATTGGGAATATTGAAGTAGATGACACGGCAGACACATGCTTTATATAGTTTGTAAAATTAAGCCAAATTTTAGGATCTTTAAGATGATTTGTATGATTATGTAATTAGTAAAACAGATTTTATATTCAAAGGAAAACAGGATTATAGATGCAATATATAGGTATGTAACACTACAAACTAGGGGTAACTGAGTAACTGGATGTAAATTATATTTCATTCCACTTCAGTTTTGGTTTCAGAAGCAAAAAAACAAGTTTATAATAAAAAGCAACTAAAGAGTAGTATGTTTTTTCAATAGATATAGGTACATGTTTTGTAAATCACCAAGCATTATTTTAACAGCAAATTCATTGTTAAAACTCATATTAACATTATATATTTTCTAAAAATATTTTTTAGAAAAGAAAATTAAGAACGTTTTATAAAAAGCACAGCTTAAAGACTAGCAAAGTTTATTGAACCCCTGGGGTTTATTTAGAACCTCAGAGAGTTTTCCAGTGCATTATAAAAGTTGTTTATATGCACATCAGTGAACTTCAATGCCTCCAGATAGCAAGTCACCAGCAATAGTTCACTAATTGTGTTTATAGAGAATGTATGTCATTTTTGGAGTCATATTTTCAAGCTGGCATATTGCTGTTAGTGTTGATTAATGACTTTTGGTCTCAACCTGGAATCATTCAGGAATCAAATCAACATGATTTTTGTATAGAGACAAATATTTGGATATGGACAACAGGACCTATTTTGCTATCTACACTCTGATGGAACCAAGAGGCTCCAAATCTTATCGGCATATATATTTTACATGTTTTTTGCTTCTCTATGCTTTGATACTGTTAATGAACATTTGGCTCAGTGTGGTCATTGTTTTGGAGAGAGCCCTTCATGAACCAATGTACATTTTTCTGTGCAATTTATGTGTAAATTATTTATATGGAGCAGCAGGGTTTTATCCTAAATTCCTGCATGATTTAATTCTGGATTCATATGTGATTCCTTCTTTTATGTGCGGCCTCCAAGCTTTCGTGATCTACAGTTCAGCTATGTGTGATTGTACAACACTAGCAGTGATGGCATATGACAGACATGTGGCCATATGTGAACCTTTGGGCTATCATTCAAAACTGACCAAAAATACATGTGGCATATTACTCCTATTCTGTTGGACTGCACCATTTACTTGTATGTTCATTGGAGTAGTGTTGTTAAATAGGTTGGCAGTGTGTAAATATCATATTGACAAATTATACTGTGACAACTGGTCAATGGTAAAGCTCTCATGTGAATCAGTGGTTTTAAATAACCTCATGGCATTGATTGTTTTATTATTTTATATTTGTCTTACAGCTTTAATTATTGTGTCTTATGTAAAACTTATTGTTGCATGTAAAGCATCTCTAGAAAACAGAAGAAAATTTTGGCAGACATGTGTTCCGCATTTATTTTCAATAATAAATTGTAGTTTTACTGTGTTTTTCGATGCAATGTGCAGCAGATATGGCTCAAGCGATGTCCCAGAGAGTGTCTATGTTGTTTTTGGCTTGCTGCTGCTGATATTGCCGCCTCTTTTCAATCCTTTAGTCTATGTATTGAAACTCAAAGAGATTCGTAAAAGAAGTTTAAAATCATGTGTAAATACCATGAAATAAAGAATTATACTTGAATGACATGGCACACGTATATATACAGGTAGACCTAAATTCAGACTGATGAGGCATTTAATGCCAAAATGTGTTCTTTATGGGAGTGAAAAGATGATAGAGAGCTGGTCTGGAGAGGCAGATGAATTTCTTTTTTTTTTTTTTAATCTAATACCAAATTTCTAAGACCCCACTCCCAGTATCTCTACTAAACTGAACACTTATGTGATTTCTGGATATAGATAATTTTATATAGCCTTTTAGCTTTAAATAGCAATTATTGACCCTTTAAACAGGCCTAAACACAACTATCCATGCCATCTTTATTCAATTGTGGAATGTGGGGGGCAGTCGTAGCCTAATGGATAGAGAGTCGGACTTATAACCCAAAGGTCACGGGTTTGAGTCTCTATACCCACAGGGATTGTAGGTGGGGGGAGTGAATGACCAGTGCTCTCTTCCTCCTTCAATACCATATATACTTAAAACTTCAGTATATATAGAATGGTGGCCACTTTTTGTGAAATACAAACCTGATCAGTTGCTTTACCTGATAGTTTGTTCATTTACTATCCTTGTTCATTTGAGATATTATTTTAAGGGATAGTTCACCCAAAAAAATGAAAATTCTGTCACCATTTACTCACGCTCAAGTTGTTCCAAACCTGTATGAGCTTCTTTCCTCTGTGGAACTATAAGGAGATATTTTGAAGAATGTTTGTGACCAAACAGTTGCTGGTCCGCATTGACTTCCATAGTATGAAATAAATAAACAAAGAAACTATGGAAGTCAATGGGGCAGAGCTAATGAAAAGAGATTTTCCAATGTGGAAAATGTGAAATTATTTGGGTTTGTTGCCTTTTTTAAGTTAAACATAATGATTGCCAAGTTTGCAAAGGCCGTAATTATAATGAATCCCAAGATGTTTCGTAATATCTTCAGATGATTTCCCAACTGAAAAAAAGATGTTATAAAAACCAGGACTTTCAGCTTTCCACACGCAGACACACAACTTCCAATCTGTTGATCTGATTGTTTTGCCTTTTTTTCCCAGGCTCCAACTTTGTCTGATATTTCACAGCCAACAATGGACACTGAAGTCTAATGAACAGATGACAAATGGATGTATATAGCAATTTTAGCATAAACTTATTAATATTATCTCATGTGCATTTTTAATTGCAGAATATTATTATTTTGTGTGATTTTGGAGGAATATCCATAACTTGATGAATAACATGTCTTATCCTTTGAGACTGACTCTTATGGTGCCAAAAGAATCTAAATCATATTGGCATATATATTTCACCTGTTTTTTCTTCATTTATTTGCTTATATTATCAATTAATATTCGTCTTGTTATGGTCATTATCATGCAGAAAGCTCTTCATGAACCAATGTACATATTCTTGTGTCATCTGTCTGTAAATGGAGTTTATGGAGCCTCAGGATTTTATCCTAAATTTCTGTTTGATTTAATATTGGATTCATATGTAATCTCTTCTCACATGTGTGCTCTGCAATCCATTGTTATCTACAGCTCTTTACTGTGTGAGTTTACAATATTAACAGTGATGTCTTATGATAGATATGTAGCCATATGCAAACCTTTAGACTATCATTCCAAATTAACTAAAAACACCTGTGTGAAATTAATTATGTTCTCATGGATTGTTCCCAACTTCTCTGTGATTCCAGCAGCCCTGTTATCAAACCTGAGGCCATTTTGTAAATATCATATTGACAAATTATATTGTGACAACTGGTCAATTGTAAAACTGTCTTGTGCATCATCTTTTGTTAATAATGTGTATGGATATATTGTTGCTGTTATATTTTGTTGCTGTGCAGTCATCATCATTGTGTCCTATGTTAAACTGATCTCTGCATGTAAAGCATCTTTAGAAAACAGAAGGAAATTCTGGCAAACATGTATGCCACATATATTATCACTGATAAATTTCACTTTTGCTTTGCTTTTTGATGTTATGTATAGCAGATATGGTTCAAATGACATTCCAGAGAGTCTCCGTAATTTTTTGGCTCTAGAACTGGTGATAGTCCCACCTGTGTTCAATCCTCTAATCTATGGACTAAATATTAGAGCAGTGCGCAGAGTTTTTGCCTCATGCATTTCCGCAAGAGTGAACATTTCAGAAGCTCAAAAAGGCCCAAAACCTTGACAATTACGTGATGTACTGTACTGAAACAGACATGCAACATGTTATAATTCATTGAAAAGCAATCATGTACAAGCTGTCAGCATTATAGGAACATCATCATAAAATATTCCATAAAAAATATATTTTTTAATTTGTTATGCTTTCACTGCTCCCAGACCCACTCATGAATTTTCTTGTTTACATCCTTTGTTGACTGATTTGCTAATGTTTGTCTAACTGACCGAAAACAACAACAACAACAAAAAAACATAACTACAAAAGGTCTGGGAATTTGCAGATATGTGTATAGTTCATTATCACATGAGCTAAATTATTGTCAGTTTTTTGAGGTTTTATTACAAGGCACATTTTTGCACATCCACTTAAAATGGTGACACCAATAATGCAATTACTGCCAATAATCAGACTTAATAGAATCTCATGAAACAACCCTTTAATCCATTATTCTTATCTCATAAATTAAACAGTGGCACTACTGGTTGAGTTGTGTGTTTTTATTTTTAATTATGCTGCCTTCAAGCCCCTAACATGAGTCTGGTTGCTTGGTATTTGGCCTCCCTCATTTTATTTGGAAATGCATTTAAAGGGATAACTCACTCAAAAATAAAAATAAGCTGAAGACTTAATCACCCTCAGGCCATTCAAGATATTGGTGATTTTCTTTTTTTTTTCATCAGAACAGATTTGGATAAATTTAGCATTACATCACTTGCTAATAGACCCTCTGCAGTGAATGGGTGCCATCACAATGAGAGTCCAAACAACTGATAAAAACATTGCAATAATCCACAAGTAATTCACAAGATTCCAGTGGATCAGTTAATGTCTTGTGAAGTGAAAAGCTGCATATTTGTAAGAAACAAATCCATCATTGATATGTTTTTACCTTCACACCATTGTTTCTTGCCAAAATATGTCCATAATCCATAATATCTAAAACCCATTAATTTCCAGATTTAAACAGGATAGTTGATGTAACACTGTAGACTAACAATATATATATATAAAACTCCATTCATTACCTCTTAATGAACTCTTTTAATGTTAATAGCATGAATGACTGAAGTTCATTCTTGTGCCATTTAGGGGCACTGGACTAAAAATAGCCTACATTCAATCAGTCATTCCCAAAATGAATTCAACAGGTCATCTTGTTAATGCTATAAATTAATTACAACAATAAAAGAAAAGTTCATCATGAACAAGAACATGAACAACAATATGTGACCCTGGATCACAAAACCAGTCTTATGTTGCACGGGTATATTTGTAGTGATAGCCAAAAATACATTGTATGGGTCAAAATTATTGATTTTTCTTTTATGCCAAAAATCATTAGGATATTAAATAAAGATCATGTTCCATGAAGATATTTTGTAAATTTCCTACCATAAATATATCAAAACTTAATTTCTGATTAGTAATATGCAATGCTAAGAACTTCATTTAAACAACTTTAAAGGCAATATTCTCAGTATTTTGATTTTTTTGCACCCTCAGATTCCAGATTTTCAAATAGTTGTATCTCGGCCAAATATTGTCCTATTGTAGCCTACCTGAAAATAAAACACTGCTTATTTTATTTGTATATTGTGTGTATTTGTAATGTGTATCTTTGTTCTAATTTTTTAATAACAAAGATAAAATAATGACAAAGATTTTTATCTTCACCCACTTTGGCCTAAATATCGACCATCGTTTTTTATATTTTGTTACCTTAAAAGGCTGTCTTTATAATAGGGAAATTAGTTTGGCTGTAATGCTCAAACAACTTGCAAAATAGAAAAATCAACATGATAAAGAATCGTGATAAAATCGTGAATCGTGATATTTCTATAAAAAAAAAAAAAAAAAAAAATTGTGATATGATATTTTTGCCATATCGCCCACCCCTATAGCCGAGGGGGACCAAACCCACACCCAGCCCAATCCATCCACACCCACCCCCCGGGTTCACGGGTCCGCGATTGTGCCCTTGTAATGCCATTTTGCCCCTGCCCCTCCGGAGGCCTGTGCACGCCACTGCCAGTGTGTATCTAAGCAGGAGGCCTGACACATTTTGCAGTTATTTCATTTATTCCTCCGTTATTGGCTGGCACGACTTCTCAAGCACACCATGAAATCCCGACCCATAACTCTGATATAATGATGTGCAGGGCCTGTTACTATACATAAGCACGAGCTCTGGGGAAAACCCCATCCCTCATGAGACTTTTTGAGGGGGAGAATCGCGTGATTTGTGTGCTTCTAGAATAATTGCGTTTAAAATGCCAATATCTTCGTGGAGAGAGCGATGAAGCTGCGTTGCTGCACCAAGCGCGACGTGTGTGTTCATTTTAGTGTGTTCTTGAGTCGACTGCCATCTCCCGACCTCTGTCTGCCCACCACCAGGGTGCGAGTTATGGGGAGTTTGGGGGGTCCGAGACCCATAATTAAGGCTTGAACCTCCCCAAAGGAAATAAAACATAAGGTCTCAAAACTATGTATTCTTTCACATAAGTATAGGTCTATACATATTTCAACAGCATTTTCAAACAAAAAAAATGGTGTTTTAGTAACCACAAAAGTTAGATTACAAGTTTTTTCAGACCGCGCTAAACAGTCGCTCGAAAACAGCTAGAGGTCGCGTTCGCCTGAGAAGATAACCATAGCAACAACCGCTCGAGCGCTTTCCGTCAGGTAGCTACGAACAAAATATCAGTATATTTTTTTTGTTTAGCATTTATTTACATAAGTAAATAATAAAAAGAGTTTTCTTTGAAACGTACTTACGTTTAAGTTGGCTAACTGCTAGGGGCGCCGCCAAGACATTCGGCTGCGCGACACGAACATCAACATACTTCGCCCTAACAAATTACTGACAGAAATTGCTTTGAAACCAGCCCTACACTTTAAATTACCATTAAAACGCAGATATTATTGAAAACATTGCTACAAGGTTTTCAACCTCTGTTTTTCATTAACCTCTCCTCCATGTTTTAAGAGAAAAAGTAGCCTACAGTACAAATTACATACCTCACTTAAACGCAAACCACTATTATTCAAAACTGAACTATATAAAAACTAGAATAATTGTACCTAATAATAAACATCTGCAAATGTTCAGTCTCCCAACTGACAGCAGCTGGCACCGTGAGCAGAAAAAACGCCCGGCTTCTGCGCGCCGGGATGCTGGACGCTACTCACCACCAGGACGAGTCGACGAGCGGTGTGAGGATGAGCAGGAGGAACAGGAGCGCACAACACAACCGCGAGGACGCACGGGGACCGTAGGATGAGCCTGCGCTGTTTCTGATTATTTGCCTTAATCCTGAGCCTCCGGGAGCAGCGGTGGATCTGTTGAGAATCCGGGGCGACCCAAGAACTTTACCGCAGCCAAACATAGTTGAGCGTGTCCTCCGGCAGTGATAAGAAAACACAATTCTGTATTGTAGGAGACCGGTGTAAAGACCGTTTAGGTATGCGGGGACCTGCTGGAGTTGGGATTGCTGATAGCTGGACAGATGTAGAGCTCCGTGCGGACGATGCACGGACGGATATCATGTATCTGCCCGGATATTAGCGTGTGCCATATAAAAGTATTCCCCGAAATCTGGCAACCGCAGCAGAAATAATCCAAGCCAGACGGCAGGTTGAGAGAGCGCTTTCTTTTCTTTTTTTCACCTCCTCTTGAGAACAGATGAAGTCTCGGTGAGGTGCAATTCGATCAGAAAGAGTGCCAACTTTTCCTCTTTTTCTCTCCACGTTTTGCGTTCAGGCAGGGCTGTGAAACACGCGCCTCTCCGTTTTTCCATTGGAGTCTGCGAGCGCTGATAGCAGACTGCGCGAGATAAACCGGGGCGATGAACTGTGCGAACTGCAGACCGAAGGGGTGGGCGACGGGGGGAGAGAGAGGGGCGATAGGAATGTTGACGGCCCGCCGTCTCTCCGCTCTTATTGGGTAGAGCTCTCAGAGACCGGAGCCCCGGGGAAGCTTGAGCTCGGGCGGGATACGCGCCGTTCTCTGGTCAGTGGAGACACGCGCCACACTCACTTCACCTGCTGAACGACACGCAGCATCCTCATTTACACACCATTCTGGAGTTCACGCTCACAATTTCACAAACACGGCAAAAAAAAAAAAAAAAAAAAAAAAAAAAAATCATGATGCGGGGGAAAATGAAACAACGCAATTCTAAAATGTATTTTTTTTTTAATCGTTGTCATAGCTATATTTGTGTACATTCATTCAACTCGTAACGGTGTTCTGAGATTTAATAAATAATACATAAATAAATGCTGTTCAAATAGTTCAGTGTGGATTTCAGGAATGCCGTATAGTGACATATTCATCAATCAGTGTACAAATATTAAACTTTTTTATATTATGAAGACTGATTTCTAAGCATATTTGTCTCGTAGGATACTATGCAATTGGAAATGATCGCTGTATCTAAAAATAAAACACTTATTACAATCACATATTTTAATGCACTCCAGCATGCAGCATTCGCACTGATTGTAGCCGCATGCAGCTGCAAGGCCTTTATCGTCTGGAGAGATGCGCGTGTCTGAATACACAAGCTCGTGTTTACAGATAAGTCTCTAGAGCTTGCACGAGTGCTGCTGTGTATAAACATTGCGCGGATTCCAGTTTCAAAACATCACATAGTTGCCTGTTGCATGACTCCCTAGATAAGTGAAGCCATTCTCTTCATTAATGCAATGTGCAGGAGATCCCACAAGTCTGTCTTACCTGTTAGAATTATCACAGCATCCTGTGTTTAATGGCTACATCTGCACTGCTCCTATGTAAGATAGACCATTTAAAGCACACAATTTAAAGCAAATATGCTGTAAATACACCTAAGATGCACTTCTTCGTAACTGAGCACTTGAAAGTGAACTGACGCAGAAATAGGCCCAAATCCCTGTTGGAATTGAAACTATTAGAGTTAACTGCACTTTCCACCATGATTAAATGAACAATTATAATGTTTAGCTGTAAATCCTTAATTAGACTAATCTTCTTGTCCTGAAATTTTCATTTGTACTTAAACTTTAGCCCCTTAGACGCTCTTGTCCACCTAAAGCTGCCATGGCTTATAGTCTGTGAAACAGAGAGGCCTATCCACTAAACGTTGAGGAGAACGTGTCAGTTCAGATGGTGATTCTATGGTTAAAAAAAGAGGAATTTGCCAGCCCATTCCAGTATTTTTTAGTCCAGAAACATGTCTTTGGAAGTTATAGATACATTCTTACTGAAGCTATTTACTTATTGGACAGAACAAGGCCTCTTGGGAGTTTTCAAACTGAGAGAATATACTCAAATAAAATAATTCAAAATGTTTGATCTACAAATTTCTGGTTGAGTACACCTGATAACACCAAAGGCTTTTTCCAGCATCTTCTGCATATTTGACCCCTCTTCAACAGTGACTGTATGATTTTGAGATCCATCTTTTCACACTGGGGTTAACTGACAGACTCACATGCAAAAGTGAAAATATTTACATATGCTCAAAAGAAGCCAACATGATGCACTAAGATGCAAGGGGTATAAACTTTTTTTATTATCGACAATTTGCATATTCTGCAAGCGGTATGCGTCTGTAAATTAGAGCAATAGAAATTAACAAGCACATTATTGTGATACTGAACATTGAGGTTTGGCTGCATGCAGAATAACTCCATGTATGAGATCAGCTCACAATCATACTGTGTGTGTGCCCCTTTCTTTGACTGCGCTATAATAGACAGAACACACACTCAAGGTGACCACAGAGTACAGGAACACCTGAGAGAATGAGCTCACAGTTTATTTCTGTACCTGTGTGTGAATCTGAACCTGTGTTTGTGTGACAGGTCTTAACTCTTCAGTGTCGTCAGGTTTGGCTCCATTTCAGGAATGAGGACACTGTGAGTGTCCTCCTGCCGGCCTGCTCAGAAGTCCACCACTGGCTATTTTAGAAAGGGGCTCTGGGAAACACTCACCTGATTATAAAACCTCTTCAAACTGTTTAAGTTCTGTTAATTCTGTCCAATAGTACATTTAATTCTGCACTGCTCAGTATTTCCTGAGAGTTTGTAAATTCTGACCTAAGCTTGTGTGAAAGTGCATGTACATAAAGTGTATTTTCTGAACACTTGTTCTAATAGGGGTACGATTTGGTGTCCCCTACACTCTCAAAAAATACTAATAATACTAAAAGTGCATAGCCTTCCAGACTGAATCCAACCATTAAAATGAAAACAACAATGTAGTTTTTAAACAACAGTCACTCTGTTTTATTGATATTAAAATAATTATAACAAAAACTGTTTAATTATAAAGCAAATTTAATTAAAAACATTTAAGAAGTAACATTATTTGGACCCTTTCTATAGGAGAGAAGACAAGTAAATATGTCATTTTGTTTCATTTGCTTATGTTTATTTGTTAGACTCAATTCTCCAAACTGATTAAAAAAAGAAAAAAAAAGAGAAAACTGTAAATGTAATTATTTTCATCATTTATAGAAAACGAAAGTTTACAAACCAAAATTATTCCTCTATTTCATTTCTATTAATAGAAACTTTTAAAAACACACAAATAAGGGTTTTAAACTATTTAGTCAAGTCTACAAAACTGTAACTCCCATATAAAAAGTATGAATAATAAACTAGCTTTTATAATATTTAGACCTCCTGAGGCTGAGGACAGTGACCATATGTTGTAAATGAAAAAAGTATAATTAATTTTTTTTTCTGTCCCTATTTTGTACTCTATTTGTGGAAAGTGTCAAATATATTGACTAATTTGATACTTATAAACTTCCAATATTTGTACTCTACTCACATTTAACACATTGCACCATTACCATTTAGCATTTAAATCTATTCTACAGAATTCTACAGATTCTGTAGATTCTACAGATTTTCTTTCAAAATCAGCACAGAAAATGTTACAGAAAATCAGCAGATTCCATCTGGTTCCGGTTCTGTTATACTGTATCACAACATTAAGCTGCTGATGTTGAAAGTTATAATGCTGAAGTTTTATAGTTCTGTAGGCTACATTGAAAAAAAAAAAAAAAAAACTCTGTCACTGTGGTAATGTGAACCCATCAGCACAGTTTTCAAAACTAATGCTGATAAAGCACAAAACTCATAGTCATGAGAATATCAGAGAGTTCTGCAGGAGTTACTGCATGAATTTCCATATACATATGAAATAACACACCATTTTGATGTATCTTCACAATTTTATATTCATCTAAGTAGTTAAACATCTTGATCTTCTGTTCTAAGTAATCTAAAATCAGACTGGCTTCCATACAAACAGAAGATGGAGACGACCAGTGCAGTGTATGAGCAGAGCGCAAGTGACGATTAACATTAATCAGCATGTATTCATGAGCATTACTCTAAAATGAAGTAAAGGTCAATAAGAATAAAGCATCTAAATATACCTCTACTGGAAAGAGAGAAAGAAACGAGAGAGAGAGAGAGAGAGAGAGAGAGAGAGAGAGAGACTGTACCATGCTGTCATCTGTCTCAGACTTTACACTAATTTATGGTCTTGTATTTTTGGATGTTCTGACAGCATGATGGAATCTATTCACATTCAGACACTCTGATGTGACTCTCTGAATCTAAATCTCTTTCCAGCTACTGTGCACACATACATACACTCTCGCACCCAAAGACACTTGTTATGTATCATTCAGTTATATTACCGATGATATAAACAGCCGAGATAGAATTTATTGTGGTTTTTGAATAAACATGCTGTCATTTAGCCTTGTAGCCATTACTGGGTTATTTGATCGATTTATAGCCATGTATACAGCAAGTCAATAGTAAATTAGAGATATCGTACCACAAATTTATATAGTATGATTTATTACCAGTTTATAGTGATGTAAAACAAATTAGCATTAAGTGTTGGCATTAATCTTTAATTCCTTAAAAAACTTTTTACTATGTGATTTCAGTTGTTTCAATAATTTGGGAGACTGTGTGTATGTGTGTGTGTGTCGGACAGGATACAGCTCAGCATTGGGAACCGCAGATGAGGAAATGATGCAGGAGAGACTCTTTGTCTCTTTCTCTTTCCCTGTCTGTCTCTGAGTCATGCAGCGAGGGTCACGTGTCATGACGCATCACCATTTGAGCATTATCTGTCCGCTGCTACTTTTTGACCTTAGACTAGCTGCTGCAAAAAAGGTGACCAACATTTACACCATGCACACACACACACACACACACACACACACACACACAGGATCTGACTAGGCAGGAGAACACAAAGCCTAAAATAAGTTCCCATCTCCAGACTGGGCCCCTTACTGTCTGCATCACTGTCTGTCTGCTGAGAGGAGAACAGAGGCATATGGAGGGAGTGTCAATGCTATATATTGGACCTCCTCTCCTCTCCTCTTCTGGGGTTAATATGAGGAAGTCTCTCTCTCTCTCTGGCATGCTGCCATCCTGCTCGACCAGATTAATGTGTTTATAACTAATTCAGCGATTTCAGTAAACAGGTCCTGGCGCAACCTCTCTCACTCTCTGGCTCTATTTGTATCCCCTCTATATCACTTTTCCTTGTAAGAGTATTACCTCTCTCTATATATAGTATTAAATGTGGATAAAAGTTTAAAAATAATAAATAAATAAATAAATAAAAATTGCAAAATAAAAAAATATATTTTGTAGTGTAAAAGAACATTCTTATCTAGCAGTTTTGTTTTGTTGTGCAGATAAAACCTCTTAAAATAAGATCCAGTTAATTGAGAAGCAAAAAATATTCTGCTTTCAGAGAATATATATTTCAAATTATATTCATTTTCTTATCCAATTGTCAAATATATTTTAAAGCCTTTTTTAAAGAAGGACATATAAAAACTGATCAAAAGTTACAGTGAAGACATTTATATCACAACAGATTTTTATTTCAAATAAATGCTGTTCTTTCGAACTTTCTGTTCGCCAAAAAAATCTTGAAAGTCTGTCTATCTATCTATCTATCTATCTAAAGTATATATATCTTACTCGATGCAGTTGTCGTGTTTAGACATGGATCTGCTACATGCAGACCACCTTTTACAGCACAGCAGGAAGGAACAACCCTATAGTGATCTGTATAAGATCACATCTGTTCATTCACTGTTCATGTCCAACATGTCACAGTGCCTCATGGTGTATAATGTGTGTGTGTGTTTGTGTGTGAGTTAATGTGTCTTCGTCAGCAGTGCTGTCAGCTCTGTGCAGGGTCAGTGTGTTGATGTGTCTGTGAATGTGCCTCACTTTCCCTTTCTGTCTCTCACTCACTCACTCTTTCGCACGGTGCAGGCCCGTTTGTTGAAGCGGAGCTGTTTATTTAGCAGAATTTGCTCTGATCTCTTGCACTACAGGAGGATACTGAATTCCAAACTGCTGCGAAGTCATGTGACGCCCTGCACGTTTAACTGAGGGGCGAATTTGCGAATAAACGTGGACCAGATGTCAGCTGATTTTGAAAGGTGAAGCTGAAGAATTTGAAATAAGATGGAAGTGATCCGAAATGAAGTTAGATTAAGGCTTTGTTCACACTGCACCCAATTCTGATTTGTATTCAAACCTGATCTTTAATAAGCATCAAGATGAAGCCAAAAGACGTAATGAAGGAAAATTGACAGCAGCTCATGTACAACTCACTGTCTATGCTTGTGTCCTTCGTGACATCCCACCATGGTGTTGAATTTACGAGGCACATTTAAGAAAGTACTGCATTTATACATAACACAGACATATTCACATGTGGACTCACCATTCAATATATTGTAAATGTCACAATGTACCACAACTGTTTTGACTATGGTATCACAATGAGTTCTTCCAAAGAGACAAAAAAACTTACTTGAAATACAATCTGTTCACACTGTTTTAATTCTGCTTTCAAACCACATTAATGTAGCTGATTTAGACTCTGAACAATCAAACGCTATCTCTCGACCAATTGAGGTGGTCAATGTGTACGTATTTGTACGACCTCACTCATACGATTTGTGTGAGGGGTCGGTTTAGGGGCGGGGTTAGATGTGGTCCTTCTGACGAATTCCAACGAATTTGGCATCTCGTAAAATATGTATGATTTTTCTAAAATTGTACTAATTTGTTAGATCGTACAAATGTGTACAAATTAGCCACCTCACAAAATATGTATAAACTGCCATGAGATCGGGTTGCAACAATCTGGATCGCATCCAAAAATCTGATTTTGGCCACCTGTCTGAACAAAGCCTGAAAGTGAATCAGAGTTTAAATAAGATTTACTTAAGCAAATTAAAAAGTGACTTGCGAGAATTTACAAATATTGTATTTAATGGCAATTAAGCAAGTTAAGGTTAAACAAAAAGTGTCGTTAAATGGATACTTCCCCTAAAAATTAAATGACTGTCTTTGTTCTGTGGAAAAAGAAAGAACATATTTTGAAAAATGTCTCAGAAATGCTTTTTTCCCCCTCTCTCCATACAGTGGAAATCAGTTGGGTCCAATTCAGTTTGAACCTCACTGTTCCTCAAAACATCTTTTGCAATTGCAGAATATGAATTTTTGGGTGAACTATTCCTTTAAGTACAAAAGTACCAGGAAAATTAAACTAAAGAACTGTTTGTAGTGCTACATGCATATATGTTTGTGTTTTTGTGTGTGTAGATACTCTAAGGGCCGCACATGATGTTTCAGCCTGGAGGGGGTCAACATGAGAAAGCAGAGAGAGAAGAGAGAAAGAGAGAGGGAATGAGAGAACCTCACTATTCTCTGAGCGATGACACCATTTCTAACTTGCTGCAGGTGTTTGTGTGTGTGTGTGTGTGTGTGTAGCCTGAATGTAGAACAGGCTACAGGAAAGCTTTGATATTCGAGCCAGGACGGACCTGCTCTACACCACAGATCAACCAGCACACAGCAGAAACATATTCTGTTTCGATTTATACAAACTCTCTGTGTCTTTGTTGATGCCTATTTCTCTCATTTAAAATCAAACTGATAAGGCTGTATTGGCTTGACAATAAAAGACACAAAGGATTATTCATTACAATTATGTGTGACTAAAGTAATATGACTGTATCTGACTTATATGTTTTCTGTGGTAAATTATATCTCTAATCAGCTGAATGTCAAATCTGTAATTTGCTTATGGCAATGGTTTGCATTTTCTAATGTATTCCTGGTTTTTATTCATTCTTTACAAGTTGACATCTTAGATGAAGTTAATATTTTTTTGTACATATTTTAAGAGAAAGGTCATGAACATCTCAGCCCAATCTTCCATACTGTTTTTGCACTGGATCTTTGTCTAAATATAGATTTAACAGCATCATGAATATGACACTACCATGAAATAACTAATGTGCTTGAAAAAAAAGAAGACGAAGAAAAAAAAAAGAAAAGTACGTTTTTGACAGGACTGATCTGAATGACTCATTAATAGTTTAGGTATATGCAAATGAGCTACATATACAAAGGTCCAAAGGCTTCATATTTCTGTGGATTGGATCTGATAGAGAGATCTGTGCTTAGAAGCGCTCATATTTCATCAATCCTGCCAGATAACACTTCAAGAAATAATTTTTCCAAAAAATCAAACTGTTATTCCTCTGAACGACAACTACGGCCGAATGATTTGTGCTTCTTTCATCATTCTCCAGAGACAAACGGTAAGAGAGAGATAGATAGAGGCAGAGAGAAAGAGAGATATCGCATTTGGCCGGATTTCTTAACTGTGTGTTAAAACTATTGGCAGGTGATATTAGAGGATTGCAGCACCTTTGTTTCCTGAGATGGTGATATTTCTCTGCTGATGTCATTTTGATGTGATAGAACCGAGTTTCTTTGTCTTTTTCTCTCCGTGTGCTACACATGAGTTGGAAGAACATTCAGACCAAAGATCAACACCAAGACAAACAGAATGACAGAATGATAGATCGATAGATAGGCAGAGCAGCAGAACGACAGACAGATAAAATGATAAACTGATAAAACAATAGAATGATGGCTACTGTAGAACAATAGATTGAACAATAGATATATAAAATAATCAATAAAAATAGTTATTTAGAACAATAGCTAAAACAATTGATATACAGAATGATAAAACAATAGATATATACAATGATAAATCAATAGCTGTTTAGGTATGAGATAGAAAAGATAGAACAATTGGATGATGATTATAGATAGATAGATAGATAGATAGATAGATAGACAGACAGACTGTAGTTGATACTGCGCTACTCTAGGCAAACTCTGCTCCTCCCAAACACAAATGTTTAGGTGAAAAAGGCTCAGTAAAACTTTTTTGCAGTATGACTGAGAGCAGGTTGCTCTAGGGACATGGACCCTCTGACCTGAGATGGACTCCTGTGCTGCTGTTTTCTGTACCTGCAGAGAAGACTGACTGAGCATCTCGAATCTCTGGGCCTCGTTTCTGGCTAGTGTCTGGCTTCTTCTCCTCACTGCCTGAGTTATGATTTTGCAAGCAGCGTGAAACCGATCTCCATTTCAAATAGAGTCAGCCCCTGAGAAGGCCAAAAAACTTTTACCCAACTCCAGCCATATTTCACCTGAGAGAGAAAAAGAGGGAGAGCGATTGAAAGAGAGGCCACTGACCAGGTCGCTCTACCACAGCAAGTTGAGTTAACATCAGATGTTTGACAGGATGAGAGATAATGATTCATTTTCACTAATGAATTATGAGAAAAATGGTTTAAAATGACTAAGATGCACCAGTGCATAAGGAGAGATTAAACTGAGAGAAGAGAAGGAGATGAAAGAGAGAAGGGGAAGGGCGGAGGTTAAGGTGGTCTGGTCTGTTGTAGATTACCCAGATCTCACAGGCCTGGTCGTGCTGTTCCACAGCCCTTAAACCAGAACATAGTCTGCCCCCCACCCACCATGTGCTTTTAATAGAACCCTCGGTGGTCCCTCTGTATGTACCCTCTTTGTCTTATTTCTCTCTTTCTGTGATGTGGCTGTAGTGAACTGACAGCTTGTAATGTCAAACTCCTTTTGCTTGCTGTGTGTTCCTCACGTTCACACACACTTACTTTCTC
Source organism: Tor tambroides (assembly GCA_021397915.2). NCBI lineage: Eukaryota > Metazoa > Chordata > Actinopteri > Cypriniformes > Cyprinidae > Tor > Tor tambroides. The sequence goes on along the minus strand of JAFVLL020041568.1, from coordinate 17,335 downwards.
TCGTCCCAGCTTGATATACAGAGACAGGTAAAAGTAAGCTGTTTGTAGGTCAATTTACCCAAAAACTGTAAACACAGTGGCGCTATCAAAACACTGTTCTGTTTGTTTGAGCATCTCAACATGCCAGACACAGCAACATCGGCTCAACCAATCGGACTCTCTCACATTGCGAGGTTGCAATTATGGGAAATACTCACAAACAGTTCACAAATAAAAATTTTGCAATAGTGCGAAAGTGTCACTGATCGATACAGACTAACAAGTATATATATATATATATATATACTGTGTACATGCCTCAGTGTGATATACACTGCCATTCAAAAGTTTGGGGTCAGAAAGATTTATTTATTTATTTACTAAATGAATACTTTACACAGCAAAGACATATTAAACAGCAAAGACACATTATTTTTGTTTTCTTTGCGCACAAAAAGTATTGTCGTAGTTTGTAAAATTGCGGTTGAAACACAGATGTCACATGGACTATTTTAACAATGTCCTTACTACGTTTCTGGGTCTGGGAACATTACAGTTGCGTTGCATCTAGGCAGGGTCAGCAAGCTCTCAGATTTCATCAAAAATATCTTAATTTGTGTTCCAACGATAAACAAAGTTCTTACGGGTTTGGAATGACATTAGGGTGAGATGACAGAATTTTCATTTTTGGGTGAACTATCCCTTTAATTGATCAAATGTGACAGTAGGCATTTATAATATACATTATAAATATCTAATATGAAATTCCATTCCATATAACTGCTGTTGAACTTTCTATTCATCAAAGAATCCTGCAAATAAAAATATTTCACAATATTACCGTTTTTATTTTGATCAAAAACGCAGCCTAGGTGAGCATAAGAGACTTCTTTCAAAAACATAAAAAATGTACACACCCCCAATTTTTTAAAGGTAGAATATAGTTGCAAATATGAGAGATAAAGGCTTTTTTTTTTGTATTTTGTATTTTGTATTTTAGGCAGAAACTGGCTTCCATAAATTCTCTGTCTGCATTTCCCTCACATACTGTTTGAATAAAAGGGTGTCATTTGAGATATTGCTCAGCTGATTTAGATATCAAGGGGAATGTTTTGCAGGCCTCTGAAGCACATCAGTCAGCATCTAGGACATAAGCTCGAACTGAAAACATTCTGTAGTCCAGACCATCGGAGTCAAAGCAGAGGCTGGATTTGATTCTGTGAGAGTGTTCTGCATCTCAGACGCCTCTGGTCAGCGTACGGAATGTTGCTCTCCACTTATCTGCATCTTTTCAAACACTCCCCATTCTCCGCCGACTCCTCTCGCCCTGGGTCAGTGTCCGCCAGCCTCAACGGAACGCCAAACACAAACAACGAGAGCGTCACCCTGTCAAGCCGCACGTCTGTTTGTAAACAACTGGCTGCGTTACTTCACACCTCATCACACCCACAGACAGAAAACTGAGGGCAGACAGACACATGCAACCCAGCACAGTGGTACACAGCATAGCACAGCACAACGCTATGTGTGCTTTGAATATTTATATTCAGATAGACCAGCGGACATATACAATTCCATGCTGATCTAGATTTGGGCTGGCATAGCCATGTTTTTTTCTTCTTTGGGAAACCAGTTTTCATGATGAAGATGGTTCACCAAGGAAGTCTTATAAAAAGGCTGTTGGAAAAATCAGCTTCCAATTACATGATAGATAGATAGATAGATTTTATTCTTACTGAGAAACACGGTTAAGCCTGAACACAAACACTGATGCTTGACACACACACACACACACACACACACACACACACCACTGAAGAGTGTAAATCATTCTTCTCCAGCTGTTCTGATTCCTGCTACTTGACATTTGTTTCTTTTCACCTGCCAACTCTCACTTTTCACACTAGTCCATGCTATCAGTGAGTGTTTGTGTGTGCAAATGTGTGTGTGTGCCTTTTTTCAGGTGTTGTCTGACCCTGTAACCTTGCATTGATAACAGTGGCATATCTTTGCATTCAGGCTTGTAACACATCAGTCCTAAGATAATTCAGTTATCAGTCTTCAGGCTGTCTTTGGTTTAACCTACCCAGTGCACCAAAAACAGAAAGTGATGAACAGTTCAGAAAAATCAATCATTTCAATCAGTAATTTTCCCCAAAATCTGTTAATTTACATGAACTAACTTAATAAACAGATTCACTTAAACAACACACTTTCCAAAAAGGACAGTTTAGTAGTAGTTCATTCAACATAAAAAATCAGTTGCTAAAATTAGGGTTTCTTTTTAACCATAAAGCTTACAATAGCTGATCTACTGTGAAGCTGTTACAAAATATTATGTTGTCACTTGTAGTTATTTACTCCCTAAAACCCTAAAAACACTCAACAGGTCATACATTTCATGTATTTCATATATGATACATTGACCATCTTGGGAGTCTTGCAAAGATAATTAATACTTTAAAGTTAAATCTCCTAAATGTTAAAAGCAGACACAGATATTCTGCTTCGGATTTGTTTGAGTATTTCTACCCTCATGTTGGTTTTTGAACTTCACATAGCCTACAAGTGCTGGTGTGAGGTAGACCCGCTCTGCGTTGATCTCTTCCCTCTGAGAGCCATTTCAAATCACTAATACAAAATCAAGTCTAATACCAGTTCCTTTGAACTCTTCGATCATTTTTTTCCAGAGCCTGTATCCTGCAGTCATACAGAGGTTCAATCATGCTGGATTTTACACTAAAACACATGCTGAATTCTGTGGGTGATGTTTTCTGATTATGATCTGACAGTTTTGCACTCTTATATTATTATGTTAGAGAACATTTATATTCATTAATATAAACTGAATTGAGAAATGAGCTGCCATGAAGCTTTGTGGCCACCTGCACTGAATCATAGCACTTTATTTTATAGTCCTGTTACTCATACTATGTACTTATTACTAGGTATTACTAGGTAATAGGTACTAACCCTGAACCTACCCCTAAACCTAATCCTACCCTTATGTAGTTACCTTATGTTACCAGTACTTACTTAGGTAGGTACACTGTAAGTACACTGTAAATGCATGTAAGTTCACGTACTGTAAAATAAAGTGCAACCAAAATCTGTTTATGTATTGTGGTCTCTTGCGCCTATATAGTGACTATCAGTAGGATAAACGAGAAAATAAAAATTCAAAGATATACAGGTATAAAATTTACAGTCTCACCTTTCTTGAAAAACAAAACAAAACAAAATATTAATGATTCACCATCTGTGCAGGGGCATACATTTTGTCCATTTAAAATTCCTACTTCTTCAGCACAATCAGCACTATTTCTGATGCTCTTTTTAACAGTTTTAAGCCTCAATCTACAATGCTTGGTTCATAATGAGCCCTATTAGCTACGCTAATATCATATGTATTAATGTAATTCATCTCACTCCACCCACCCATACACACACACAAACGCACACAGACAGACAGTCAGACATACATCCAAAAGAGCTCTGTCTTATGTAATGACATTTCTGTAATCTAGAAGGAAACCAGCCATGCCAGTACACATATGTACTAAACACATGCACACAGAACTCTTAATTTACACTGGTGAATCCATCATGCAGTGATATTCTCCATGGTGTGCAGAGTTATGCTGAGATATGTGGGTTGGCTGCTTTAAGCCTGTTGTTAATGGTCGATAGATCAGAGTGTTGTAAACATTGTTTTCTGCTCTGGATCCCACCGCTCTGTTCACACAGACGTTTACCATCTATTAGCAGAAAAGAGACAAGAGAGAGTTACACAGAAGAGGGATCAGTCACTGCCACAGAGAGAGTCTGAACTCTGCAGGAGAAGGATCACTGTCACAGAGAGATCAGCTCAGATCACTGTCACTGAATGAAATCATCTCAGTGAGAGGGATCAGCTAAAGACACCTTCATAAAAAAGAAAGATTTGTTCAAATAGAGAGATCACTGTCACTGAAACACTGCCTGTGATCAGCTCAGTCACTGTCATATGGAAAAGGATTAGTTCAGATAGAGTTATCAGCTCAAATCACTATCCCTAACAGAGAGATCAGCTCAAAATGAAGTTCCAAATGTAGGTTCGGAAGAAGCCTGATCATTCAGTCCTGTCAATCATCATTACGAGCCTATATCAGCAACACTCATTGCACGCAGGCCCGGTTAAACGAAATCAATAGCACCCTCAGTTAAAGCTGTAATAATGGCATTTCATTGCAGATTTGACAAACTATCCAGTGCCTTATGGTTTGCGCTCTGGGAGATCAGCTTCTATTTATTTGCAGCATTGGGCAATGTAGCTCACAGACATATCTGCTTATTTCTTGAATGCAACAGCCAATCAGGTAGAATCAACTAAAATCGCTGGAGTTTTTGTTCAGGTATTGTGTTCAGCACGAATCATTTCATTATAACTGTATACGTGATGTAAATAAGAGATTCATTGTGCAGAGTAGAGAATTTAATTGACTCGTAACTATGTGATATCGCGATGAATTGCGTGACAGCTTTTTAGTGATTATAATAGAAGCGTTATTTGCACCATAGCAATGGACAGCACAATGGGGGGGGGGGGTTGAGCTCGGAGCTCAAGCGGAGGACCTGGTTCGAGCCTTCATTGAGGACAGCAAGCCAAGTTCTTTTACCATTAACCATCAGGACTGGATGGGCAGGCAAACCCGTGAATCATTGTACTGTAACGGGGATCAGCTCAAAGAGAAGGATCTGCTTAAATCACTGTCACTGACAGAAAGATCAGCTTAAGGAGAAATATCAGCTCAAATCACTGTACTGAAAGGGGGATCAGCTCAAAGAGAGGGATCTGCTTAAATCACTGTCACTGACAGAAAGATCAGCTTAAGGAGAAATATCAGCTCAAATCACTGTACTGAAAGGGGGATCAGCTCAAAGAGAGGGATCTGCTGAAATCACTGTCACTGACAGACAGTTCAGATCAATGAGAAATATCAGCTCAAATCACTGTCACTCATAGAGAGATTCAGCTTAGATCACTGTACTGAAAAGCAGATCAGTTCAAAGAGAAAGATCAGCGTAAATCACTGTCAAAGAATGAGGAATTAGCTCAATTACAGGGATCAGCTCAAGTTACTGTCATAAAGAGGAAGATTTATCCAAATAGAGAAAATCAGCTCAAATCACTGTCACTGAAACACCGACTGGGATCAGCTCAAGTCACCGTCATATAGAAAAGAATTAGTTCATATAGAGTGATCAGCTCAAATCTCTGCTCCTGAAAGAGAGATCAGCTCAAATCAGTATAATGTGATGGGGATCAGCTCAAAGAAAGTAATCTGCTTAAATCAATGTCACTGACAGACAGTGCGTTTCCCAAAAGCATCGTTAGCTAACTATGGTCGTTAGTTCCATTGAACTCTATTGGTAACGACGGAACTTGCGACCATAGTTGTTTTTGGGAAATGCACCCCAGATCGGTTTAAAGAGAAAAAGTAGCTCAAATCACTGTCCCTGACAGAGATATCAGCTCAAATCACTGATCACTGAAAAGCTGATCAGCTCAAGGAGAAGGATCAGCTAAAATCACTATCACTGAATGAGGAACTTAGCTCAAGGACAGAGATAAGCTCAAATCACTGTCACTGATAGAGAGATCAGCTCAAATCACTGTATTAAGCAGATCAACTCAAAGAGAAGGATCAGCTAAAATCTCTGTCATAAAGAGAAATATTTGTTCAAATAGAGAGATCAGCTCAAATCACTGTCACTGAAACACTGACCAGGATCAGCTCAAGTCACTGTCATATAGAAAAGGATTAGTTCAGATAGAGTGATCAGCTCAAAATCACTCTGTTTTAAGGGAGATCAGCTCAATGAGAGGGATCTGCTTAATTCAATGTCACTGACAGAAAGATCAGCTCAAGGAGAAATATCAGCTCAAATAACTGTAACTGATAGAGAGATCAGCTTAGATCACTGTATTGAAAAATAGATGAGCTAAAAGAGAAGGATCAGCTAAAATCACTGTCACTGAATGAGGAATTAGCTCAATTACAGGGATCAGCTATATCCATCATATAGTGACATGAGCTGATCCCTTTCTCAGTGACAGTGATTTGAGCTGATCTCTCTCCTTGAGCTGATCACCTTTTCAGTAGAGTGATTTAAGCTGATCACCTTTTAGATAGGCTGATTTGAGCTAATCTCTCTACCAGTAACAGTGACCTGAGCAGATCCCTCTGATTGAGTTTGTCCCTTTTTCGGTAACTTATCTGAGCCGGTCCCTCACTTTGCGCTGATCCCCTTTTCAGTGCAGTGTTTTGAGTTTATCTCTATCTCAGAAATGGTGATTAGAGCTCTAATGAACGTTTTTGGTGAATGTGTGAGACTTCTGATTCATTAGCCACAACATGTTAATAACTAGAAGAATAATAAAGTGCAGTAAATGGTAAAACTATTTGTGCTGAAAACCGTGTTTATGATTACGATTATACATTAATAAAATAACAAATACCAATTTGCCGTATTATGTAGCATGACTGAAAGTAGCGCCTGACAGTGGAAGCCTTGCACATTCAATTTACAAATGTGACCCTGGACCACAAAACCAGTCTTAAGTCGCTGGGGTATATTTGTAGCAATAGCCAGAAATACATTGTATGGATCAAAATTATAAATTTTTCTTTTATGCCAAAAATCATTAGGATATTAAGTAAAGATCATGTTCCATGAAGATATTTTGTAAATTTCTTACCATAAATATATCAAAACTTAATTTTTGATTAGTAATATGCATTGCTAAGAACTTCATTTAGACAGCTTTAAAGATGATTTTCTCAATATTTTGATTTTTTTGCACCCTCAGATTCCAGATTTTCAAATAGTTGTATCGCGGCCAAATATTGTCCGATCCTAACAAACCATACATCAATGGAAAGCTTATTTATTCAGCTTTCAGATTATGTATAAATCTCAATTTCAGAAAACTGACACTTTAGACTGGTTTTGTGGTCCAGGGTCACAAATGGCAGTGGCCGCATATACGTTAAAAATAAGGTGGATATGACAGTGCCTTTAGTTGATCCTATTTAATGACAGCTGATCTCTCCTTGAGCTAATTCCTCATTCAGTAATAGTGATTGTAGCTGATCATTCTCCTTGAACTGATCAGCTTTGAGCTGATCTCACTATCAGGGACAGTGATTTAAGCAGATCCTTCTCTTTGAGCTGATCCCTCTTACAGTGACAGTGATTTGAGTTGATCTCTCTATTTGAACAAACCTTTCTCTTTGTGGCAAAGTTTTAGTCATACAAGAAGGGGATCAGCTTCAGCCACAGAGAGATTTAAACAGAAGAGGGACTACGCAGACCCTCCTTTGATCCATCATGACTTTTTTAGGGAAGTACAGCATGCCTCTTAACCTTCTCATGACTTTCCTAGTTTTACAATCTACAATACACATTCACTCACACACACATAGACACCATAACCTGCCAATCACCACTTTGCATTCCTTAACAAACACTCTTTCCTTTCCTCTCATCTCCCACTCTCCCTCCTCCTTTCTGCTCTCTTTCCCAATACTAAGAGGAAGAATAGCTCGTAAACAGCGCTGTAAATAAAGGTAAAGCTTGTAAACACAGATTATCAGTCCAAACAGTCTATAAAAATGGAGTCTTAAAGCATCAAAGCCAGAAAGAAATGAGAAGCTTTAACATCTTTTCAGAGAAAGAGACCAAAGACATACACACACCCTTCATGCAAACTACTTACATGCACAACCATTCTACACACGCACATACACATGCACCAACGTGCACACAAATGCTGGCTATAGCACACTTGACCTCATCTGTCGTGCACACAGTAGTAAGAGAACGGCTTATATGGCTGGAGAATTCCTCCACAGGTGGAGATAAGGGTCTAACGATGCGTGTTGGCCCTGCAGGGTGCACTCATCCTGGGAAAGGCAGGCGGCTGAAGAGGGGCTCTCCAGTCTGTCTGGGTCATAAGAGGCAAAAGCAGGAACTGATAAGAACCTCAAGCAGCCTCTTTACCACAGACAGACACACTCTTAACATTTATCCACCCATATCACCTTTATCACAGTGAGAGGCAGAGAGTGTGTGTAGGAGTTAGAGAATTAAAAAAAATGCTACAGTAGATACTTACTAATTTTAACTGGTCAGATTGTTAACATTTATATTAGACCTGCTAAATGTAGATTTGACTATATAATATGAATGTTCAAATGTTCAATCAAGTGCATTTAATGGTAAAATTTAATTTGATTTACAATAGACTTTTGGCTATTATTGAAAAAAAAGGTTAAGACTGACATCTAGTGTTTGATAAGAGCAATACAACCCTTCATGCCGGCTAAAAGGCAAATTCAAATATAATTTTGCAGTTAATGATGCATTTATTTTTTCTTAAACCTTTTTTTATATAATAGAATAAATGGTACTTCCAAAAAACGTTTACACTGTTTAAAAAGTCTCCAGTAGCCTAATAAAAGTTTTTTTTTCTCTCTCTCTCTTACAGAGGCTCACCTCATGGGTTATTAATACTACTGCCGAATACTACTAACTTTACAGACATTTGTGCTTAAAACTTGTATTATTATTATTATTATTATTATTATTATTATTATGCCAATAAACTGCCAAGGCCGAAAGTGCCATAGACATACACAGGGGGAATATACAGATTATTGTCAACAATTGCTGTAAGTATAGCCTATCAGTGTCTGCTGTACCACTTTTCGAAATAAAATGTTTTTTTTTTCCTCACAGTGTGAGTTCCCAGTCTCCTTTGAATGGGATGCAAAATAATGAACGAAGAATGAAGAAACGTCATTATATTGTCCTTGGCCTGTACGCAAAAAAAAAAAAAAAAAAAAAACAAAACCTTTCCAGAGTAGTCCGATGCGAACAAACGACTCTTGTTCAAATGAACCGGTTCTTTTTTAGTGAATCATATACATAAAGCGCGAACAGCGTGGCCGATTCCCTGAGTCGGTTCTTTTGAATAGTTCAAAAAACGGGTCACCAGTTTGATCCGGTCTGAAACACTGCACGGCACTGTATAATAATTTAGAGAGAGAATATGTAATAAAATAAGCACAGTGGTCAGTATACATGTATACCCATATGAATTAAAATCGAACCTGGAAATCTTTAGCACATACATTTGCGAGACTACTTTTCAAGAATTGCTGTTTTGGAGCGCAGCTCCCTTTGACCAACAGAGAGCGCAGTTACCTTTTCCTCCGAAGCAGCTGACCAGAGTTTCTTATAATATTGTACTTTTCGCCCGTTTATTTTTGGCCACTAGCGCTTAGTACATTTTCTATATGGTTCTCCTTTATTAACAGATGTAAACGAGGGACATATAATGGGCTTTCATTGTAGAAGAATAATCCAACCAGATCTTAAGTTTCGTTTCTTCCGTTCTTAGTGCTTCCGCATGAACAGCTTCGCTTGTTTCATATAAGCCAGTGTAGCTGGTCTGATATCTGCACATCACCATAGAGCTCACGATACGAGAGTTAAAAAACATGAGCAAGAAAAATAGAAAAAAACAGCTCTCTAAGGATAATTTGCGTGCAGTTGGATTTGACTTTATAGAGTTTCTGGCGGAAAGCGAAAGGAGATCCATTACTGATAGAACGATTCTCAAAAACATCTACAATGAAGAGTTCCGACAAAGGTAAACATTTGACAAGGTTTTACAGCTTTTTAAATTATTATTATTTTTATTGCTTATAATATTTCAGTTACCTAGCCTACACTGAAATTATAATAATATTAATTTATAAACACACATTTATTTAAAGGGGAAGTGCATACTATGTAAACAAACACTGTTTTCTATCAGTATATATTTATTTTCATTCATTTGTATCCACAGTGATGGAGTCAGAGACCCAAACTTCTCTTCAATCCTCTTTATATTGAGAAATAGCAGCAAAGCGCGCATCACTAGATCAGGACATGTTTACTTTAACACCAATGTAAGTTTTTTGTTTTAACCAGTGCATCTATCTATTGTCATTGTCCATACGTGCTAGGCGTGTATAAGGCTGCTTTTTGTGACACGCACCAGTAACACAGACAGTCTGTGTCTACTGTGGAGCTTTTATGAAAGTATATCATCTCATAATTATATGAAGTTTATGTAAAGTTTGTACACTCTAAAAAATGCTGGGTTAAATATGGACAGAACCAGCAATTGGGTTGTTTTGACCCAGCGGTTGGGTTACTATCCAGAAGGATGGGTTAAATATTTAACCCAACAGCTGGGTCAAGACAACCCAATCGCTGGTTCTGTCCATATTTAACCCAGCATTTTTTAGGCAAAGATAAATTGTTTTTGGAATGTAAAACAAATGAACTTATGTCTGATTTTGAAGCCTGAAGAGTGTACTTTCATTTATATCAAACTGAATCAGAGTTGTTTCAGTTTTCATAAATCAGTTCTTTAAACAAATTCCTTTTATCAGATAGAAAATAAACCTAAAGTCGGTGTCATCTAAAACTACTACAGGCAAGTACTTGTCGTCATTGCCTGTTTTTTTTTTTTTTTTGCCGCAGCTTATTTTAAAACCTTTATTTTTAGCTACCTATAATGGTACCTGTACTGTTATTTGTAACTCGTACAGTATGTGCAAATATTTAAGCCCATTATTATGCCTTACTTTAGTAGCATGACATAATTTCAGTCTGTCAACTGTCATAACATTAAACATTTTTTTTATGAAGCAAAAAAGACAGTGGTGCAGATGAAAATCAGTAAATAGTAAATCAAGATTACTCAAGAGATTACTCAAGACAGCATATCCTCAGTCTCTGAAGATTCCTGGGCATCACTTTGTCTGCTTATTTTATAATAAGTGAGAAAACCATACCTATCTCCACTCTGCCCTGTCAGACAAGGTCAACGGTGCCTCCTGAGAAAAGGAGTCTCTTACTGTCTCTGAGGAATTCTTTGGAGAAAGACACAGTAAAAGAGAAAGACACAACATTTAGAAAATAATAATAATAATAATAATAATAATAAAGATTAGGCTTGTTTATGCTTTTTGGATGATAAAATGAGTAAACACTGTTACTGCAAATGGTTATCAGATCACTGGCCACTACACACACACACACACACACACACACACACACACACTAAAAAGCAACTATGAAGAGCATGAGTTGTTATTTTTAGTAGTCAAAAATCTGCTATTTTAAAGGTGTAGTTCACCCAAAAATGTAAGTTCTGCTATCATTTACTCACCCTCAAGTTGTTCCAAACCTGTCTGAGTTTCTGTCTCCTGTTGAGCACAAAAGAAGTTTTGTTGTTGTTGTTGTTTTAAGACTGCTGGTAACCAAACAGTTGCTGGTAGCCATTGACTTCTGAAGTATGAAAAAACATGCTATGGAAATCAGTGGCTACCAGGAACTGTTTAGTTCTATTTCATTCAGATTTGGAACAACATGAGGGTGAGTAAATCAGACAAAAAACATCCCTTTAACTTTTTAAAGGGATTTAAAATGTAGATTTCTATGTAGAATTATTATTCATGAAACAAAATAGTCGTGAATAATATGAAACTGAGACAACTGGCTTAGTTATCAGATCTGGGGAATTTATGATTTTATTTTCCTGTCATAAATGAGTTGGACGGGGCTCCACAATACGGAAGCCCTGCTAATGTAAGGCAAGTGTGACACAGTTTCAAGTCTAGCTGATGTAACACTTGGTCTTTCAGGCCAGTTTTCATTAAAATCGTAAAAATGACTTGTGCTAATCTTAAAAGCATTATCATTTAATATATATACATATATATATAAATTAAAATATATATCATATATATATATATATATATATATATATAGTAATTTTAGTACTACAACGTGTTTCATTTCTAATTTAATTATTTATTTATTTTACGTTTTCTATCTAGTATTTATGTTTTATTTTATTTCAGCTTTATTTCAGTTTCACAAAGTGGTTTTCACTGCGTTCTTTTGTCTCTTAGTATTTTATTTTGGTGTGTCAATCTGTTAGATTACTTAATATTTAAAACCATGATATCTATATAATTATTTAAAAAGTGGGACTGAATTGTTCAATGCACTGAAGAAGGCCTTTGAGCCAAAACGTTTGTGTTTTGTCCTACTGGTAATCAATGTAAAATAAAATGCTAAAAAGAAGACTATTTTTGTGAGTGGGGATCATGATATATAGTAAGCTTTATTTTAGTTACCATAAATGAGCAAATATCTGAAATACTGGACAAACCAAAAAAATCTTTACCCTTGAGCCCTGTTATAACGTAATGTGCTAGTGTGATGTACATATGCAAAAGAATGGCCAAAGACTTACAATCGCAATGGGGCATTTCTAGGTCCGAGTGCTGCACGATCAGTGGTTTAGCCCCCGTCGCAGACAACAAAACCAAGCTACTCCTCTTCTGAGTAATGGTAGCTCACCGCCACCCGCTAACGCCCAGGTTCCTGACCCACCATCAGTGCCAGGCCCAGAAGATGGAGTTAGAGGAAGGAGAAAACTGTCAAAAGCCCTCCTGAACAAAATAAACACCACAGAAAGGTGAGCTGGTCTCTTTGAATGATAGGTGCAAACCAAGCTCTGAAAATACACCGAATGTGAAACACAAAGAGTACATTACAGCCTCTGTCATTTATGATGTAATATTGTTCTTTGGATTCTAATTTCGTGTTTTACAACATCTGAGAATGAAAGCTAGCTCTGTTGCTGCTTTTTTCCATCCCAGGTCTGAGTTTATCGCTGATAAAAGTGGAGTGCGTGTGTCCTCGGAGTTGCAGATAGAGGATGGCATGATTCAGCTGTTTGTGGAGAAGGCAGAAATTCGTGAACTAAAGCTGTTTGTGGAGAACACGGGTCAGGAGGCCGTGTATTTCACATACTACACTGCTCTACACTGGCTACAGTATTTCACTCTGGAAGACAGCAAACGAGTCACACGCAACAATCCACTCCGTCTGGAGCCACGTAAGTGCAATCAAACTGTACAGGAGAAACTGGTGTTTGTGTTGTTTCATTTGGTATCATGATATTCTCTGACTGTATTATAAATGGAAAATGTTTTTGGGAGCCACTGTGCAGTGATTAGAGCATGTGCCCTTGACATCTTGGGCTGTGGTGCTAAGGTGAGTGTCACAGGTTTTAGCCCAACCTGTTGCTCTCTCTCTCATTTTTTGAAAGGTGAGAAGTACGAGGTGACCTTAAGATTCAAAGCAGAACAGATAGGAGTTTATCCAGCCACTCTGGCATTTGAGTTCAAGGAAAACACCCAACCTGCCAGCCGTCCTTTCCACATTGTTCGGTTCATTCAGGCAGAATACAGGTCCGAGCTTGCAGCTCTGCTGGGTCCAGAAGAACCATTCAGACCTAAGAGGCTTGTGACATATGAACCTGCAAGTTGCAACATAGATGAGGGGAATCCACCTGAGAGGTGAAAGAAAAAACTATCTTTTTAAGAATTAAATACAGTTTTTGTTGTTTTACAGAAATCATTCATTACTTGTTGTACAGAAATCATTCATTTGCATGTTTTTTCTCATTTGCAGTTCTGCCCGAAACTTTTTGAAGTTTGTGATGCCGCTGGGTAACTACACTCGTCCTTATTACATCCCTGACTTAGCCGAGGTCCTAAAAGGCAGCCGTTCTTTCCCGAGGCTCCAGGAACAGAAGTTAGTGGTCTCTAGTTGTGCCTAATAGTGCTTTAAGATCTTAGACCTGTTACTGAATGGTCCAGAATCAGCTGTTTGCATGAACATGTCAGTAGAAGCTATTGTTACATTTCTCATGTGCGTTTGTTGGTTTTTAGGGCACTGCTGGAGAGTGAGCTGGGTTTTCATAACTATGTGGAGCGCTTTGATTTTCTGCTGTACCTGGAGGAAGATCAAATGCATCTAGACATCAAAAGGTATAACAAAGATGATGTGTCCATGGTGAAGGACCGTGAGAACAAACGACTGCTGGTCTTAGAGGTGAGTGGCATTGTTTTATTGCCTATTATTAAAGCATGTGATTGTGGCTCCATCCAAAAATGCTGCTTTTGGAGGATGCTTTTCAAGGTAGGAAGGCAACAAAGCAAATCTGAATCCAATGTTAACTTCACTTCCTGTCTGCTGAGATGCCTACATCTGATTTTTGAAGGCAGCATAGATGTTGATATCCCACAATCCTGTGCGTTCAATTCCATGACAGTTGTGCTAAAAAATAAAGATGCCGACTTGTTCCACTTTTGATGTAATTTCTAGTAGAAAATAAGTATTGTAGTAATTAGTAGTGCTGGGCAACGATTAATCGTGATTAATCGAATCCAAAATAAAAGTTTTTGTTTATGTAATATATGTGTGTGTGCTGTGTAAATTTATTATGTAAATATAAAGACACATACATACAGTATATATTGTAAAAAATATTTACATGTATTTACATGTATATATTTATATTCTTATAATTTATATTATATATAAATATATTTAGTATATCAACATAACATGTTTTTCTTAAATATATACGTGCATGTGTGTGTATTTATATACACATAATAAATAATAAATATACACAGCACACACACATATACTATGTACACAAAAACTTTTATTTTGGATGCAAATAATCGTGATTAATCGTTGGCCAGCACTAGTAATTAAATATTCGCTAAGTTACGACCAAAGCTCTCTCTTTTGTTGTAGTTCATTAAACCGCTATGCTGTCTCGGAAGTCTGACTGTCATGAAGTTTGTGTGCAAACACTGCCGCAAAGTCTTTGTCTGATAGGGCAGGGAGGCAACAAGTCAGCTGTCTAAGCTTTTGGATGCAGCCTGTGTTAGACACATGCTGAGTATCAAAAGCATAAATGTCACACACATGGCTCTTAAAGGGACAGTGCACCCAATTTTTTTACTTTAATTTAATTTGTTCATCTTCATCTCCACTAAAGATAGTAAATGTACTACAAAGAAAAAAAATGACAGCAAGTCATTTTTTGGATGAACTGTCCCTTTAAGTGCTTTTATATTTGTTGGAACATATAATGTGTTGAGGTCATTTAATGTGTTTGTTGTGTTGAAGCTCCCTGGCGTATCAGAGAACAGACCATCAGTTCTGAGGGGAGATCACCTGCTTCTCACCAAGAGTGAGGAGGTCCAACTCCCAACTGTGACCAAATACAAGGGCTACGTCCACAGAGTGGAACTGGATCAGGTCAAACTGGGCTTCTCCAGAAGGTATGAAGTATGAGGTGTATAAGTGTCATTAGAACATCATCATTAGAAAATCAGCTCATGTAATTGATCATTACTTGATGACTAAGAAATGTGTGTCTCTTCACAATCTTGATTACCATTAATACAAATGTGACAACGTTTCACCCTTATGAATACCATCAAAATCATGACTCATTACGTAACTTTTCTCTAATATGATTGGTTCTTCATTTGTGCAATTCAGCAACAGCAGTTTCCTCAAAAATATTAAGTGGAACTGTTTTGAACATTGATAGTAAGAAATATTTATTGAGCAGCAAATGAGCCTGTTAAAATGATCTCTGAAGGATGTTGTGATACTGAAGACTGGAGTAATGGGTGCTGAAAATTCAGCTTGGCATCACAGGAATAAATTACATTTTAAAATCTATTGAAATAGAAAAGAGTTTTATATTGTAATAATATTTCACAAGATTGTTGACAAAAATGCAGCCTTGGTGAGCAAGAGAGACTTCTTTAAAAACATAAAACATTAACCAACAGACCCTAAAGTTTGAAATGGTGTGTCAAACATCAAATGCTTCACATACTTAAGGTTTTTCAAAAATTATGCCATGTTCACTTGATCTTATTTTGCATATTTATTTAAAGACCAGATTTAAACTGTGTATATGTGTGTGTGTTTTATGTGTAAAGGCTGCTTGACGGTTTCATAGATAATATGAAGTTTCGTGTGGAGTTCACAGTGAACCGTCTCCCGTTAAAACTGCAACACAGAGCAGTACACATGGCGGTCCAGCACGAGCTCAGAGATGTGCTGTTCCCTGTGGGCTCAAGGAGCGTGACCCCTGAGTCTCCATCTGCACTGAGGTCAGTAAGACACATCTGTACTGAACTTATGCAACAAAATCAAATTTTAGTGAAACATTATTGAATACTTCAGTTGGATGTGTATTTGTGTGTGGGGTGGGTGTCTACAGGCTCTTTGATCAAAAGCTGGACAAGAACCCTGAACAGAAAAATGCAGTATGTAACATTGTGGCTGGTACGTCCAAGCCGGCACCGTACTTGGTGTTTGGACCTCCTGGCACTGGTAAAACCGTCACGTTAGTGGAGGCCATCAAACAGGTAAAGCTGGTTATCATACTCAAATAAATATACACCCAACAGACACACCTACATGCAAATCATCTCATTGTGTCTGTATGCAAAATTGAATAAGCAGAACAGCTGTTGTAATTGATTTTTTCTCTTTCTTTTATCTTTCATCTTGCAGGTGGAGAAGAATATACCTGATGCCTACATCCTAGCTTGTGCTCCATCTAACAGTGCAGCTGATCAACTGTGTGAAAAGTTGATCTCTAGTCAACATGTTGATGCACAGAAGATATACAGAGTCTATGCTAGCTCACGCAATCCGAAAGATATCCCTAAAGTCCTAGAGGTTAGTGCTTGTGACTTTATTTACTATTTAAAGGTTTGATTCATCTAAAGAAAATACAGGAAGATTTGATGGAAAAAATTAAATAACTTGTATATTTTCATTTTTTAAAACAAAGACAAACAAAATTCCTAAATGTACTAAATGTATATATTTAAATTAGTTAAATTAAGTAAAAAAATAAGTCAATTGTATCACTCAGTTCCCCTTCAGGAACTCGAGCTGCGTCGAAATGCTTTGGGAACGCCTTCAGCGTGACTGAATCACGTGTGTAATCAGACCAATGGATGGGCGAGACGTCACGGGCGGGGTGACGTAGAGACCAGGAAGCATAAAAGCACGTGCGGTGGAACCGGCGTCAGCTTTCAGTCATTCAGCAAGCGCTCTGTGTGTGCCAGCGTTCTTCGCGGTGCCAGCCCCGTTTTCGCCGAGGCGGAGCAGCGGCTGCACTCGCGGGAATCACAGATGGATTTGGTGGAGGGAATGGAAACAGGTAATATAAGATATATTTTGACTTACAACGCTTGGGATGAATTCTCGAGTAGGGAGCACAGTGCTGTCTCTTCCTCTGAGGAGGTTGAGGTGGCAGCAGGGGCTGCTGGGCGGGAGCAGCCCCAACCGTGTTCATTCAGGGAGCGTCACCTCTCGTACTCCCCAGAATTTTGGAGTCAGA
>JAFVLL020041567.1:0-25821 GCA_021397915.2 Tor tambroides | reverse complement strand
GAAACACTGACTATTTTTACTCAAACGTAAGAGAGAGAGAGAGAGAGAGAGAGAGAGAGAGAGAGAGAGAGAGAGCGAGAGAGAGAGACCCAGAAAGAAGATCTTTTTAAAATAGAATATAGTAATGCACTCACTAAAATTGTACAAAAAACATAAAAACAAATTAGTTTTCTATTACTGTGTAAGGGAGCAATTAATTAAAAGTAGCAATGCTACATTTGGTTCATTTTTTTGTAGTATGACAGTAGCTCAGCTCTTTTCAAAACAATGTAGCTTCGTCAGTAACAAGCTACTTTTTCCAACAAGCAGCAGTGTAATGTTACAAAAATGCTTTTTCATGCACAGGCTTATATAATAGCTGGTTTAATAAAACAATTCACTGTTTTTTCTCAGTACTGATACATCTGACACTATACTATTGTGGGGTCTATATATATATATATATATATATATATATATATTGAATAACTGAGAATTTTTATTTAGCAAAGACCATTAAATTGATCAGAAGTGACAGTAAAGATATTTATAATAATACTGCAAAATATTTCTATTTCAAATTTATGCTATTGAACTTTCTATTCATTAAAGAATCCTGAAATGTTTTCAACATTGATGGTAAAATTAAATGTTTGTTGAGCATCAAATCAGAAGAGAATGATGTCTAATAGAACAAACAAACCAACAAATAAAAATGTAAAATAAGTTAAATAAAAAATTACCAAAATGGTAGTTTGGCTGTAGTTTAACAAGTATATCTTGGTATCTGGTACAATAACTTGAGAAGATAAAGTTTAAAAACTTTCCTAAATACTGTCAACCTTTGACCATATAATGGCTGGCAAACAATTTTTAGGTGAAAAATGCTAAATAATAATATAAAACAACAACAACAACAACTCTATTCTCAATCTGTATGCTTTGCCAACGCCTTAACAAATAAACAATGATTAAGGCATGCTTAACTGGCTTAATTAAACTTGGCCTTGTTCCTGCAGAATCTCACTACAACTAAATTATGAATGGAATAATAATTTTCCATTCAGCTGGGTTTATTGATTTTGTTAAGCACAAATTGGTTTTCTCACTTTGGCAGCATTCTGGAATTCCCCAACATATGTTTTTCATTTTAAAAGTGAAAGTGTTGCTAGGCAACTGCTCCAATCTCTCCCATCTTTTTCCATTGGGCAGTTTTTGTAATTAGGATAAGAGGGTATAAATCTAGAATTCTATTTTTAAATGTTGTGAATTTAAATTGTTTAAACATGCTCAGCACAGCAAAAACACACTGGCACACTGGTGAACTTTACAACTCATCAAGCGATCAGCACGTGCTCAGTGAAGCGCAGCTCAGATACTGGCCCACATTACATGCCAACCAGAGCTCAGCAATTCCACTCGGAGCAAACTCTGAATGGCATGTCATCTGATCTGTGTAGAGAGTTCGGCAAACCAGCTTCAGGCAGTTTGATGACTGCTTGGTTTAGAACGTAAAGGGACATTATAAATTTGTAAAATCTGATATTTCATGTGAACTTACCAAGTAGCTGTACTCCACGTGTCAGCCCGTAAATGTCAATGATCGCCCAAACCGGCTCTCCAGCTGGTAACCCGCCGAAGAAGAAGATCGGAGGGCCGCTGTTTACCCGGTAAAACACTCGTCCTGTGTTATCCAACCAGAAGGACAGAATGGTTCCTTCTTCACATTGTTCCTCAGGAAGCGCTCGGGCCCAAAATCCCCTTTCGCTAACTAAATCTGGGCAGGCGAACCGTGGCAGCCATGCTGAACTTACATCAGATGGATCCACCGAACTGAAACCCACTCGCAGGGCGCCACTCCAACATCCCTGTTTCTTTGTGATCTAAAAGAAGCAACCAAAAGAGCTAAAATTACATATATTTGAAAAAAAAAATTTAAAGTTATTGTGTGACAAGTGTGATGCGATAAACTGAGACCAGCAGATGCATTTATCAGACCCAGACTCTTCTTTTTTTCATTCCCAAACAACCTCATTCACCAGAACTAGATAACAGAACAACCTCACATGTTAGTATTTCTAGCATTCTCTTTCTGTTTTCCCTTCCTCGGGAAAGTTTGAGATGGAGTGATATGAAAGAAGGATATGTGAGGGCTATTTTGGGACCGCACACAGTGGCATGTGGAAATGGGTGAGCGTTGGGTTACCATACCTTGAGCCGGACCTGCTCATAGATTCTGACTGGCCGGTTGGTGAAGGTGATGCCATTGCAGAAGCTGGCAATTCGGCGCACGCTGCGCTGCGTCTTGTCCATCACGATTTGAGAGCCTTTCGTGTTGGCATGGAAACACAGCGGCAGGGGGGCTGGCAGCTGTTGGCACATGCTCACCTTCAAGGGGTGGCAGCGAAGGGTTCCTCCGTCTGAGAGATGGACAAAAAAAAGTTATATATATATATTCAACAGGCACTCACAACAGCGCACATTCTGACAAGCACTGTTATTCTCTCTAAGAGCTTTGTGCTGTTTTCACGGAACAGAGGGAGGACAGTCGCTACCATCTCTGAATGAAAACCTTTATCAAGAACAGAGAGACAACAAAAGAGACACAGAGATAGAAAGACACAGAATGCAGGTTTCTGCTATTCAGGCTGCCAAAAATGAGGTTATGTCTCCAAACGCTCATACAATGGAAAGTCAACATCTCTACTCAACATCAGACTACTTCTTTCATCGATCATGTGTTTTTATGCCAAATTTTGATTTAATGAACACTGTTGTTTTATGAATTGTCATTATTTACATATTTTACCAGGGTAAAGTTATCTAGCTGGCTAACCAATGTTCTTTCACAGTTTGAGAATGATTTGCAATAGTTTTGGAAGCATTATAGTTTGTGTTAAAAATTAATCACATCTCTTCAGTATACTATGTACAGTACTACAGTGCTTCAGTATACTATGTACTGTGTACATACTATGTACAGTATCATTTTCAACCTAATGTAGTATTATATATATATATATATATATATATATATGTATATACAGAGAAAGAGAGAGAGTTATTGCTGCAAGATACATTTTTACATATATTTTTAAGAAATCATAACATTTACTGAAATATAAGAATAGATTTCCTTTATATATAACAAATGTATGTTAAATTAATATGCTAAAATATTTTTTTCATTGCTAAAGTATTTTTTGTGGTGGAGCTAGGTATAAACCTGAATTATTGGACTGACCAGAACAAAAACAAAAAAAGCAAACAAATAAAGAAAGAAATTAGCAAATAAATGACTATTTTAAACTACTAAACAAAATGCAAAGTTCAAGGTCCTCTGAACAAGAGTTTATTCCTGAAGATTTACATGAAGGTGACAACAAAAACTAAACTGCCTTGGTTTTTTGTATTTTTCTTTGATTGACTGAATCTACGCACCCAAATACAAACATTATTTTTGCTCTATGTAATTGGCACAGAATTTGTTCATATTTTAAACTACTGAAATAATGTACTGTTATTTAAAACTGCTATATGGTCAATTTCTGGAACTATTTAGTATATATAGTATACAATTCCATGATGATGAATGAGACAATAAATAATAGAAAATATAACTAGCCATTAAAGAGTAGCAAATCCGATGTGCACTGATTCTCACAGGCGAAACTGGCTTGTGATCAAACACTCACTCCTCAACTCCCTTTCATATTTTCCCAGACCTCTCCGGAGCATTAAGTCAAGGACACGGTCTTATTTCAGAGATGTTTTTCTCTTTAATTAACTGCTGTTGACATTTCAATGGGTGTGAGTCAACAATCTGAACCTTTAGCTTTTAGTTGCACAAGCGAGACACTGATTCTGCATACTTCACCCACTTTATCTGCACAATCTCTGTGTGGGCAAATGAGGACGTGCAGTTGCAGGTGTGAGTGTATTTGTGTATGTGTTTATATGGGAATCATGAGACACTGCGTATACACACACATACAGCCAAGTGGGACATAAATAGAAATAATATTCCAACCACAAACTCCTGACCTCTATGTCATGACAAATACACGAAAACCAAAAAAATGTGTTTATGGTTTCATTCTGTTTGACTGATCAATGATATTTTCTTTCTCATAACCCTAAGCCATATCCTCAAAGACAACTTTTTGCATTTTATCTTTTTGTTACGACATTATTTTGTGGGGGCAGTTGCTGGTCTTGACAAAAATAAACAGTCTAATCACTAATCACATATTTCAATATCTCTTGTTTTTCCTCTATATTTAAAGAGATGTTAGAGATGTTCTCTTGAAACTAATGTCATGTACCATTATATGTGTCGACTCTCTCTCTCAGTGCTGTAGGCAATAGCAGGCCTAAGTGTCAGGTTGACTCAGTGTCAGCTTCATTTACTGAGTGGGTATAAACCTGAAATGCTCTATTATGCCTACTTTCCTTGTTCACAGCAAGAATCCTATATAACTGGCATATCTAAAGCTATGTGTATTTGTGTGGGGATTATAGGGACAAAATGGCCCTTTTGAGGACATACTCAAAAACAAAAATCAATCAAAATGCTAAATAATTAATGCTAAGTAATGCTAAATAAAGAAAACACTGTTTTTAAAATTATTATTAATTTAATCGTTATAAAAAAATCTAAACATTTTCTTTTAAGTTTAGGATTAGTTATTCTGTAGTAATTATAATTAGCTTTATGTAAAAACAATGGATCTCTGAAAGACAAACTGCTGATCAGTGTTGATCAATAGTACAAACAGTTGTCACAGACAAAGCAAACTATCTGAAATGCATTTATGTTGGAGAAACAGAGGAGAAAATCATCTGTTTGATGAGAGGACTGAGCAACAAGTATAGGCTAAATTACAAGTAGCTAGTTACAACGTCTTTACAATAATGAGAAAAAATCATTCAGACAATTTAAGGAAACTGCGGACAAAAATAATTATTAGAATAATTCAGATAAATTATATTCATATATTAGGTCTTCGAAATTATTATGAAAATACGCAATTTTACTATCACTCACCTAAAGAGGTACGGGTTACCTGGCCACCCATTTCAGCACAGTGATGTTCACACAATACAATCCTGCAATAATGGCTCGATTCTGGTCTTCAGTAGCTTTGCATTTCAAATAAAGTAACTCAGTATGTGCCAGATACTCCTCTGGTGTGTGATTGTACAGCAAACATGCAAACGCGCTCCCATTCAGCGAGGATTCGTATTATCATAGGAGGCGGGGCTTGGGAGGTCTACTGTTCACGGATTGGCTCTTGATGATATATTAGCGTACGTGACTGGACGCTTTAGGAAAGTTACTAAGCAACGCCTGACCGATCTGATTAATATACAGCAGATATATTAATATTCAATTTCGCAATTCAGAGGGATCCGTACGTTTATCTTATGACAGAGATTAAAATAACTCGCACTTAAAGGATCCTTAACTATCCCAGTTGTTTTAGTAGATTGAAAATACAAAGGAAACAGACTGAAAGTGGAAACAGACGATCACTTTGACATATATTTTGATATCATAAAATTATTATTAATTTTTTTGCTGTATCATGTTATGCTTAAACACAAATTTCCATCATCACAAAATAAAGGATAACGTTTTTAAATAACAGTAGCCTATTGCGTTGAATAATCACGGTGTGGTCAAGCTGACATACTGTGTCTTGATCAAATCAGCTTCACTTTAAATGATTATCTTATTGATAATCAATGAATTCAGTAGACACATCATTCTGTGAGTGGGTGTTTGTGTATATATAGGCCTACACACAGTACCTGCAGACACGTTGTGTTTATATAAAGCATATACGGTCAAAATTAACAGAAGACATCAGTTGCTTTCCTAAGCTCATCATGACTGAATGAACAAAGTACACAAACCCAGAGTGACCTACTGAATTCTGTTTTGGCAGCGGGGGACCCCGTTCATTCACCACATAGCCTACTGGCCTATAAAGTTATCACTATTCCTTCCAAAAAAAAAGAAAAAAAGAATAACTCGCTAAGAATCATTCATGTTAAGAATAACTCTGTTAAGAACAACTCATACAAACAAAAGTCATTTGTTTTTAATAAACATTTACATTAATTTACATTTAGTCGACTGGCAGGCGCTTTTATCCAAAGCGACTAATAATAAACTAATAATAAACGACAATGGCGCGTCGTATTTGATGCACTCAAACCAACCAAGTGTCATTTGTTTGTAAATCGCAGTACAGTGGCCGCGCTGGATGTTTTTATTCCCTCAAAAGAACCACGAGTCATTTATTTGTGACTCAGATAAGATTTCTGATTCAGTAAAAAGAACCGGCTCATAAGAGTCATGAGTTCCAGAATCGTTGTACAATTCTGATTCAGTAAAACAATAGTCGTTTATTCGCAAATCGGACTACTTTGGACACGTTGTATGTTGTCAATAAAAGCTATGTCTATGTCAATGTCAATAAAAAGACGTCTCTTGCCATTATTTCGCGATACATTCAATACAACAACATTCAATACACACTGCAAACTCATATGATTTATTTGGCCGTGGCGCTGTAGATTCACGCGGTGCAGGAAAGACATTTATATGAAGCTACAAAGAAACAGGAATCATTTTTAATACGACAAGGGAGTGTAGTTTCTCTGTCGTCCACTGAAGGGTGCCCTGCGCTCACTAAACATTTCATATAGCCGTTCACTTTTCAATCTCACCAGTCCTCACGTTTAGATTATGCATTTACATTCTGTGCATTTTATGCATCATTTTCAACAACGTTGGTTGATGGTTGTTCTACCAAGGACAAACTTTGGCAAAGGATTAGAATTGTATCCATGCAGCTGAGCTGCATTATGTGTGCATATGGTGTGTGTGTGTGTGTGTGTGTGTGTGTTTGTGTGCGTCCTCTGGTGATGTTCTGCCCCTATGCTTCCCCTCAGCACCCTCTTAGACAGTCTAATTCTGTGTCCAGTAGTTTGAACAATTTCCTCTGCAGGGAAACAAAAGTCATATATATACACACACACACACACACGTGTGGTGTGTGTGTGCAAACTAATATGTCCACAGCTGGAGGCTCTGGTGAAGGCCGTTCTGACACTGATTAAGCCTCTCGAGGCCTTGACAGATTCAGAAGCTTAAGAGTGAGAGAGGCTAGAGGAAGAGGAAATAAGTAAAAGGAATGAAAGTCAGACAGAGAGAAAGAGAGGGAGACAGAGAGAAAGACAGCTGTGAAAAGCTGCAGTAGTAGGAGGTGGTATTGTAGACTACAGTCCAGACACTGAGTCTCGTGGCTGACCTGAATGAATGTGGAATGAACCAACTTTTGGGTTCATGGGTTTTTGGTTTAGGATGTAGAAGTTCTTCTAGCATTTATCCATAGACACTGCAGGACAATTAATGATAGAATTTTCTTAAAACTGCATTAATAATAATAATAATAATAATTTAAAGTACTATTAATTTCTTTGTGTAAACTTTTAAAAATGAAGGAAAAATGACAACAATACATTTTTATTTTTTGAAATCCTTATTTGATGTGATTTAATTTAAGTATGATTATTATTAAAGCATTTTAAGAAAATTCTATTATAGAAATAGCATTAATAATAAAGTACTATTAATTTCTTTGTATAAATTTTAAATGAAGGAAAAATGTCAATAATAAATTCATGTTAAATTACTAAAATGTTTATTTTATTATTATTATTATTATTATTATTATTATTAACGCAGTTTTAAGAAAATTCTATTGTACGAATGTATAGAGACAACTCATGAATACAGCTGAAGTTGTAAAGTTGAATAAGACATAATATAAAGTATAAATTTTGCAGATGAATAACTGTTCTCCCAAAGTAGCACTTGCATGCAATCTTTTTCAGGCAATTTAGGAACATCTCTCTCTCTGTCTCACTCTCAGCAAATAACTGTTTAACTGTCTGACAGCAAGTAAAGTGAAAAGAGCATGGGTCAAAAACAAAGTTTGATTTTTACAAGTCTAAATGTCACCACCAACAAGCTCCAGGAGACTCTCGTTGTAACGTGACTCTGAGCAGAACTCCAGGACACATTCATAATATAAAAATGTTTCAAGAATATAAAGTCTGTTGCACTGTGTCTATCATAAATATATTACAATACAGACTCCCTGAATCTTTTAGAACATTGTCCATGTGGAGAAGAGTAACATTTGATTTGAATAGTGAATAGAGCATTATGTGCTGTTTAGCAGGCAAAAGCAAATTATCTTGCTTCTTTTAGAAATAACTAAATTATATATAATTTGTGTTATTGTGTGAGGCTGTGGATTAGAGAGGACTGTGTGTGTGTGTGTGTGTGTGTGTGTGTGTGTGTGTGTGTGTGTGTGTGTGTGTACATGCTTGTGTGGCCAGTATGACCTTATTAGCGGTTTAGAGAGATGTGTGAACTAAGTCTTAGAAGACCACCAACAGTGAACCCATCAGAGCCCAGCAATCAATATAGACACACACACACACACACACACGTACACACACAGCACTCATGCAGAGTGCCGATTGCTCCCTTTCATCAGCCTACGTCATAAATATCAAAGCTGTTAGTCTCAACCGGGTATGACAGCATCTCATGCAGGCACCCACACTGCAACTTTTACTGGGAGAGTGAGGCCATGCCCTTCCGTTGCAGACATCAAGGCCTTTAAATAGATTTCTCCTATCTTTTATAAACTATAATTGGCATTTTTTAAGCCATTGGTTCACAAACAACAGGTTGAAGCGCCAAATCTGTATCCTGAAGCAACACCAGTGGAAAAAACACTCCCCTAATCTTTGATATAAATGCAAAGTGACTGGAAATTATCTGTGTGCTTACAGTATTTTTCAATTGGATACACACTACTGCAGCCATACACCAAGGCATCATTGCTCATGCTAATGTGCTGAAAACAAATACCATTTCTGCAAAACTGTTGACACGTTCTTATTGCCTTCACACAGTTTGCAGTTCTGAAGCACTGTTCAAAACTCCATGCACAACTTTGTGCTCATTTCTCATTGAGAGTCCTTAAAAGACAATGAGATAATGCAGATTAAGACATCTCACTTATACAAACACAACCAAAATGATATTTATGTCCATTGTCTTAAATATCTATCATTTACATTATTGCTTAGTGAAATAAAAAATAAGAAATGAAACAAGCAAGAGCACAAGTAGGAAGAAGTTTTTAAAACAAATTCCTCACGGCTTATTTTAAAATAATAATAATAATAATATGCTATTTCTTTTTAAAGTTACACCATCTAGACATTTGTTTTTTACTTTAATGCAAACAAATAACCTTTTTTAATGTCTTAAATATAAATTAAACAATGACTTTGATAGATCAATCAACTTTTCCCTCTTTTGTCCCCTGCATGACTGTATTAAAAAGTAAAACTTTATAGCACCAAACTGCCTTACAGATATCAATATGGTTCCTTTTTCTTTCAAAATATTATAACAGTAATGCTTTAATTTGATATAGACCTTAATCAGGTTGTGAAGAATAGACTTAAAGTTTTTACAATGTGACACAATATAAAAGCTCTAGATCACATATTTTTCAAACCTTTTTTAAAAGACATTTCATCAGCTGAGTATGTTTTTAAACAACAGCACAATTCATTTTGTACAATATCCCCCATAGCCTTGTTTTCATTCCTATCAAAAATTAAATATGATGCTACCCTGGCTAAGGTCTATTGTTCTTTGTCTGTTTTCACTATAACTACCCCCCCCCCCCCCCCCCCCCCCATTTGTTGCTAAATGTGTAAATATCCCTTTGTGTGTGATTCTTACTGGATCACTTTGGTCTGACAGCTGTGTGTAAAGACTCAAAATCTTATTTGTCACATACACACATACAGAATACAATGAAATAAAAATATTTAAAAAGTAAATACATCCTAAGCAGAGCAACAAAAACAGTATATTCTCAGCAAGACCTTCTCAGTGTTTTATAAGATTTGTGTGTATTTTGAGGAAAAGTATTATTTTATGAAATGTGGGTATCGAACACACAAGAATGTCACATTATACAAGAAATCCTTCAGCTGACCATTTGTGTTACAAGTAGTTACTAAACCGGACTAAGTCCCATGAACCTGAACCACAAAAGCACCCATCTCTGCTCTCCTCACCTCCCCCTTTCTCACCGCCATATTCACTAAATGCCCCTCTGGGGTAACATCAGCACTGTTACTGTGTGCCTGAGACACATCCTTTTGCTCCAGTGCACATTCTGTTCATAAACCTCATACATAAACAACATCAGTCATGGCTTGTTGATGGACCACAAGGCACATTTTTGTTGTGTTCTTGGGCTGGATGAATTTCTTAACATCAGAGAAGTGATGCTTCCAAATGCACACTAGGAACAGTGTCACATTGTCTGGTTTCATTATGTTGCGGTGCATTTTTTAATGTTAAGTGCCTCTCTGGGGTGAAAGTGTTTACTCTCAGGGGAAGGTCTTTCACTCTCAGGGCCTGCAGTACATGCTCGGCGTCTTACATCAGTGGCATTGATGGAGGTATAATGTGAAAGGTTTTAAAAGTGATATAAAAGTCTCACAACAAACAGGCTGTGTGAAATGCAATGTTCAAGTCTTCCTGAAGAAGTTCAGAGTTCGGAAATCACAGTTACAACGTGTTGTGTGTAATTTGGGTTGGAATAAGGGGGCCATAACAAAAAGAACAAATAATCCACATTAATGTGCAATTGAGTGTATTTTATCATCTGCCACAGAGAATGATGGAAAATGTAGTTTATAGTTTCACACAATGTAATTTCACACAAGCCTGCTAGATGAGGAGCAGGCATATTATAGTTAAGTAAAACTAGAACCATAAAAACATTTTCTTTACTTGAAATAAAATCAATGGTAACTAAATAAATAATGTTACAAATGCATTTTATTTCTGCTAGTTACCAAGGCAACATTTCTAATTTTTATTTTAACTTGATGTACTAGGCGTAAAATAAAAATTAATAAACACTATGTAGACATACTCATACTTAAAAAACTAAAAGTGACAATAACAACTACGACAATAACAACAACAAAATTACTAAAACTTTAAGATTAAAATGAAAAAATATCAAAACAAAATCAACATCCATCAACACTACACAAACTAAAATGTTTCATACGCAATTACAATTTATGTCTTTATGGTGTTCATTTGCATTCCAACATGATTTTAACAGTGAGCTACCTACACTGTTTTTATGGGGGAAAAAAAATCAAGAAATATCTCATAATAACAGAGAGAGAAACATTTTTTGGATCTTTTGCATGGGTTATTGATGCAAAGTCCCATTTTCTATTTATTCATTCACTTTTTTCCAGAAGCTTTTATGCAAAGAAACTTTCAGTCAAGGTTCATGTTGTATTCAAGGTTCATACATTTGATCAATATGCCTGTTCCGTGGGAATCGATCACATGACCTTGCCGTTGCTAAAGCCACGCTCTCCAATTGAGCTACAGGAACAATAATCATTTATGTATACTGAAATGCAATGGAAATTTTTTTTACTAATAATGAACTAACAGTGTTCTACAGAATCATTAAGATCTTTCAATAAACAAAGAAAAAAAACTCTATAATACTACCTGATTTTCATGTTTTAAAATGTGGTAATACCACAACACAAGCACACAGGCAAACAGAAATGAACAAACATAACGTGCCACGGGAGTGCGAGACTAAAAACAACAGACATCTTGAGAAAAATAACCATGAAAATGCATATTCCCTCTCCCCCCAAACTGGCTGGCCAACTGGTGTTTTAAAACCTTGCTTTCACATCAAAACAGCTGTCAGTAATTGGCAGCGGTAAAGACAGAAGCTCTCTCATTGGTGGAGGTGGCAGAGTGTGGCCAGGCCAATTAGGGAGTTATCAGCTCCTTCATTGCCCATTGGACACACTCCCAGCTTTCTATCTAGCGGAATAGAGAGCAGTAAAAAACATGCAACAAATGGTTCAGAATAGTGCACTGCTATACTATACTCTCAGAACAAGAGTACAAAGCTGTCACTGGGATGGTACAAAACCTAAAAGGTACATTTTGTACCTTATTTACATTAAGTAGTACCTTAAACATACAATTAGTAATTTAGGCTTACATATTAGTTTCTAAAGTGTAAATAGTATTACATTTTGAATGGGTGCCATTCCAGTTTTTCCCTTTTTTTTCCCCTAGTGTACACTTTTTTTTTTTGCAGTATGCAAATATATACTCAGAATGACATTTGTCAAAATGTGCAGAATATAACCAGAGCACATAATCAAACATTCATTATTTATTTTTTCTGGATGCCACCTATTGAATTTAACATGTATGTAATGAGGTCATACAGCATACTAGCATACTCCTGTTTGAAATCTACTCTGTGTAACATCAATGCCTAATGCAAGTAGTTTAATATATAATTTACAGTGTTTATAGCCACTGAGTGCTAAATATCCAATTAAATACCCCAGAAGAGATTACCATCTCTGGATACTTTCTAGACATATTTTATGCACTCTCTAAAGGCATACACAATGGCAGCAAGCAGACTGCAGGGTTAAAACTAAAAAACTGCAGTCTGCATGACTGACATTTTGTTTTTTGATATCTGATTTGCATAACATGTTTTGGGTTAAATATTATTTTCTCCAGTGCTACAATGACAGAACTGTTTAGTCACACTCAAACACCCAGACAGGCTGCAGCAGTACGATACTGATCATATGAGTGACAGCAGGTAAAGGGCATCTGTGTCTCAGCATCAGAGAAAATGCATCTGAGATTTTATATCTGTAATTTGCAGGAATAACATGACACATTTGACACAAAACTGCATGTATGTTAACTAACACAATTCCTTCAAACAACTGGTTCATTGACTAAATGACAGATTGAAGGGGTCATATATACTGTTCAAAAATTTGGGATCAGATTGTAAGCCTCTTATGCTCACCAAGGCTGTATTTATTTGATCATAAATTCAGTCTAAACAGTAACAACGTGAGAAATAATGTTTTCTGTTTTAATATCTTTTAAGATTAATTTTCAGTCATCAGTGTCACGTGATCCTTCAGAAATCATTCAGATATGCTGACTTGGTAATAAATACCAAAATTTAAAAGATTGAAGTTCAAAAGAACAGCATCTGTTTGAAATGATGCAGAAGTCTTTACTATCATATTTGGTTGAATTTGATGCATCTTTGCTAAAAAAAAAACTGTATTAATTTCTTTAAAAAATCACTATCACATAAAAGACCTGTTAAAAATAAATTAATAAACAAAATGAATAAAGAGCTGCTTTACAGCAGAATTTTGATTTGTCTCATATTTGATGTTTGCATCACTGATTCTCTTACTCTCCTGTTTAAATAAGATTAAACTGCTTTGAAACAACCTTTATTGTATAAAAGGTTATAAAAAAAATAAAGGGTAGGCCTACTTGACACGTCTCTGTGTAATTTTTTTTCATGTCTTACATAAAAATCTTGTAATGAAAATACAGTAAGAAAATGTGATTTCTGATTCAGTGACCCTTTTACTGCAGCACTATGTGTGTGTTCTCTTATTAGCATGTGTTCAATGCTTTAATCCCTCCAAAGTAGTTTAGGCAACTCAGAATGTCATGTCTCGTTTATGTGCACGAGTGATTTTCAGTGGTGTGGTGTCAGAGCTTGAACTGTTTCTGGCAGGTGACGTACCCTTTTGGGATTCCTCCTGAAGAGCACGTTTGATGTCGTGGGGTATGAAATGTTGGCATTTTACCTGTAAGCCTTTTCTTACCCTCTCTTTAAAGTTTCAAGGTAAAAGAACCATAAGTACAAAAGACAGAAAGACTAAGAGAGAGAGAGAGCTGTCAGAAAGATAAGAGATAAACTATAATCAATCACAACCACTAACCGTCTTGTCCGTACAGCCAAGGTTGGCTCATAAAATACAGGTTTTCATAGCCACGGACATTGAGCGACTGTGATTCCTTTACATTTTGTTCTCCATAAAACAGAAATTTTACTGGTGCATTTATGCATTAGGACATCAGTCTTTTATTTACACTCTTCACTTCAAGGCATCGTCAGAAACTGGCAGGAAATTTGGGTCGATATAAAGCAATGCAACTTTAAAGGCTTTAAGTGTTGAGTTCACACAAACTCACACTTGTACACACACATCTTCAGCTTATCTGAAAATACAGAGCAGAGAAATGTTCCATTAGGAAAAATAAACATGTCAGATTTGTACATGAGTCAACACGTACAACGAAATAATACAAAAAAAAAAAAAAATTCAAGTTGTCAAGGCTGTTGGAAAGAATGTGTGTGTCTCTGCACTAATGCGTGTGTGTGTGTGTGTAAGATTATCTTTGTCAGTTCTTTTATCTCAAAGCCCACAATACTTCTCTAAACTGAGTTTACAGAACAGACAGGTCTGATCCGAGTGAAGGCATGACGGGAAATTCCTGCAAACTCTTTTAATATGGGATAAATCTCTCATTTTACATGACATAAAATCTTTTTGTCATCTTTTTCTGTTCCTTTATTTTTGCACTCTCTTTCTCTCTCTCCTCTCCTCTCTCTCATAAGCGAAGGAGGACGGGTGTGAATTTAGATTTTCTTGTTAAGATCGGCTTGTTTGCGGCTCAGTGATTTCACTGGTGGAGGAAATGAGAATGAGCTCGACTGAGAGATGACAGGACAGACATGGGCATAAACACAGACACCCAAGAAGGAAAAACAAGAAGGCGAGAAACAATTACGCACAGTGAGCGATCCGGCGGGGAGCCGTCAGGACGGACAGATGGACAGACACGCAGGCAGGTGAAATGCACAGTTTAAGAAAGGGCAGAAATACGAGGGCCTGCTCTGACAGGAGAGAGTAATTGTCTTGGAAAAAAAGAGAGTAAAGAGCGAGGGGAACCGTGAGAAGGTGGGATAGAATGGAAGGAGAAAGCGTTTCTGTAATTCAGAGATGAGATCAGACCCTTGGACCTTAAGCACACACATGGACACACACACACACACCTGGAAACCTCACTCAACCTGACGGAGAGTTTTAAGCTCACAGCTCTGAGACTGGACACACGCCAAGCTCATTACAAACAGAGCCCCCTCCACCATCTCCCATCTCTCTCCCTCTCTTGTCTCTCTCGCTCTGCTTTTAACAGGTTACACCCTCTCTCTGCAGGAGGAACCTTTGGCCTCCAATGCGATGAGTTCTGTAATGGATAAAGCTGGGCTTACACACGCACACACATACATCTTGGTTTCAATGAAACCAAAGGGAATCATGCTCCTGTAATACTGCTGGATGTCCCCATGTCCCTGAAGCCCTGATATAGATAGATAGATAGATAGATAGATAGATAGATAGATAGATAGATCATATATAGTTAAATAAAAAGTTTATAACTTACTAAATTGAGAAAACCCATTAAACTTAAGAATGGTCAAAAAGATTTGTTTTAATCTTGTTGTACAAATTTTATACACCATATAAATACATCAACTGTTTGTACAACAAGACTGAAACAAATCCTTTTGAGCATTTGACCATTCATTTTTAACAGTTTTTTGTACTGTTTTTATATCTGTCAATATATCAGACTACACTCAACTTCAACACCATAATAAAAATAAAATGAAATTACTTCATATTAAATTACTTTATAAAACCATTACACAAAATGCATTTTGTGACAAAATATTCAAGAATTGTGTTGCATTAATTCACTTTCATTAAGCAAATTAAACCACAAGTAAACAACAGGGTGTTTTTTTAGTATGGGTGGATAGATAAATTAAATACAAAAGTTCTATTAACTTACTAAATCAGTATTAAATGTAAGATCGATCAAAATGATTTGTTTCATAACTTTATAACTTTCTATTTACATCATTTGTTTATATTTATTTTATGCCTACCAAGCAGTATATCAGACTACGGTCATCTGATAAAGTTATTCCAACACCACATTAAAAATAAAATGACATTACCTTAAAAAAAACCTTATATAGTACATTTTTATAATTTTGGCTTTTTATCAAACAGTGGTTATTATTAGTTTTTTCTGACATGCAACAACCTTATTTTACTTTTGTAGAGTACTAAATTAAATAAACTACATGAACGGATGATGTTAGATGATGCTTAAATCAAATGCCAAAGTGTCTGTGCTGGTATGGATGTAAATTTTAATAAATCCGGTTACAGCCAACAAAAATTATTCATGTTGCCCCAATG
The DNA here is from genome assembly GCA_021397915.2 of Tor tambroides. Classification (NCBI taxonomy): domain Eukaryota; kingdom Metazoa; phylum Chordata; class Actinopteri; order Cypriniformes; family Cyprinidae; genus Tor; species Tor tambroides. The sequence goes on along the minus strand of JAFVLL020041567.1, from coordinate 9,543 downwards.
CAAATGGATTAAGTCAACTTTCATTTTACAAACTTTGATTGATTGAACACAATGAAATTTAGTGGCAAAATGTTCAAGAATTGTTGCATTAGCTAATTTTAATTAAGCAAATTAAACAAGAAGCAAACAAGAGGTTTCTGACCGACAGACTGACAGACAGACAGACAGATAGATAGATAGTATGCATAATGAATTGCACAGTAAGCAGTGTGGTGGTATTCCCTTCCGAACAGCCCACATGTGTTATAAACTGCAGGCTTGTTGATCTGTATAATAACATAAAGCTGTATGTCTTGTGTCTCTGCAGCTCTGACTGCTGTTAATAACATAATGATAGCGAAGAAAAGTGAAGGGTTGTTTCTTCTGTGTATACTCTCAAAGAGTGATAATCTCCATCCCCTGCTGTCTTTTCCACACAAACTTGTGTATGTGTACACACACTTAGTCTTACTCCTTCATGATGCACTGTGAGAGTGCACCATTTCATCGACTTCGTCTTTTGACATCCATTTAAACATCACTTGCCAAATGGAAAACACACATACAGACAGACTCAAAAATATAAACACTCACAAAAAAACATCTTTTCATTCATAGCACCATCTCAGAAAGCACAGCAGAACAACAATGTATTGTATCTGAGGCTGCAAGGAGCCTCCTGTAATAGAAGCCGTATCTGAAGAACAAAAAAATTTAGAAGTCTTTAAAAACAACTCTCTGTCTCTTTGTCTGTTAAAGGCAGCATCAGGATAAAGGAGCAAGTCAGATTTTGCTTGCAGTATTGCTTTTAAACAGCAGTTCAATAAACAAGTTAATACTGACTAACTTTCACTACTGTTCAAAATTTGGGGGTTGGTAATATTTTATGTTTTTAAAATAAGTGTCTTATGCTCACCAAGGCTGCATTTATTTGATCAAAAGTACAGTAAATACAGTAACATTGTGAAATGCTGTTTCAATTTAAATAACTGTTTTCTATTTAAATATATTTTAAAATGTAATTTATTCATGTGATGGCAAGCAGCCATTATAGTCTTCAGTGTCATATTATCCTTCGGAAATCATTCTAATATGCTTATTTGTCACTCATACATTTTTATTATTATTGATGTTGAAACTGTTCACTATTTTATTTTCAGGATTCTTTGATGACTAGAAAGTATTATAATGTAAGTAGTGTTACCAAATATTTTGTAACATTATACATGTCACTTTTGATCGAATCAGTGCAAGTATTAATACAAGTATTAATTTCTATAAATCTACTCCCAAACTTTTGAACGGTATTGTACATTTTAGACATAATATTACCATTTACTCTGTATATTTTGGCTTTACTAAAGATAATAATTTCAAACAGAATTAATAATTGGCCTTAAAAATTGCTTCCTTGTTTAAATCCTTTTTTTTGGAAGATTCAGTTGACTGAATAATTCAGTGACTAACTCATAAAGGCAGTCACTTGATTCATTTCTGAACAAATCAGTTTTCAGTGAATTGGTTAATGAGTCATTAAAGAATGTGTAATATCCTAAATGTCTGTCTTTTTGAATGAACCAATTAAGTGAATGATATTATGACTCATAATGACAGTCATTTGTTTTGTCCCTGCATGAATCAGTGTTTGAATGAATCAGTCGAGTCACTTGTTGCCACCTACTTCTTTCTGGGACACACAAACACAGACAAGTGGAAACCAACATTATAAGTCCCAGTGCTGCCAATTAAATTTGAGGACTGAAATGAAGCTGTTCAAATATTTTTTTAAGTCAGCATTTCTCTTTTATTCCAAATGAACGATGGGCGCTTTGACAGTGCAAATCGTCGTTAGTGTGAACGCCCCTTTCGAATCTGGACAAATGAGGTATCTTCAGAAGAAGCATAATTAAATTGCCTTCCTTTGGGAACAGTTTTCACGACGGGAGAGCACCTATGATGCCTACAGAGACGGCTTCACTGCGTGTGAGAGACAGACAGGGAGAGATCAATAAGAAATGATGGCGTTGACGTCTTCAAAGATTTACAGCAGGGTAGCTGGATGAAACATTAGTTTTAAAAACGGTTCCCATATTATAAATCATTCATTTAAAGAAAAAGAAGCAGAGTCCTAATGACAGTCTAAAGATTGGGTGTCCACACTGTGGAAATGACTGAATATGCATACAAGTGATGCACAAAAGCATCTAAGAGCCAGATGTTCACAATGACACACAATTAACTAAATGAAACGCTATTTGTGTGACTACACCAGTATGTATGTGTCAGAATAAGCCCATTTGATATTCATGCTTTTTAGCCGCTGTCACCGGTTTTTGATATATGCTTTTGGTTCACTGCTTTCAGGGTGAGAATTCGCCACATAAATATATTTGTATATTGTTATTTTCTCCTTTCCGGAGATGAATGATGTGTGAGATGAATTCTAAGAATGAGGTGATGAAACGATTCAGGGATGAGGGAACAGAGTGATACAGAGAGAGAGAGAGAGAGAGAGAGAGCGAGAGGGGATGGAGAGGTGTGAGAAATTTCGGCGTCCCAGAAATCAGACTTGCGTGCGTTTATTTACAGTCATCGTGATTAGAGTTTCTAATAGCAGAAAGCTCAAATTCCAAAGCTCGACCTGACGAGATTGAAATTCGTTAGGGCCGATACAGACGTAGAATTGATCAGCAAAACTCTTTTTTGGTTTCTTACATCAATAACACACACACGTACACTCACAGGTACATAGGCAGACAGACAGTCCGACTGATACAGAGGTACAAAGATTCACACAGGCAGGCTCACAATTAAAGGTGTGCTTTATACACAGCAGGGATCCAAAACACGTGTTTACGGGATGTGAGCTAATTGATTTTTGTTTTTGAGTGCGTATATGAAAGATATTACGATTCACTGTATGTAAGCCGTCTTATCGGCCTCACCGCAGGTCAGCCCGAGGCGATCTGCCGCCTCTAATTTATGCTTCAGTCATACTGCAGATCCATCAGTATACAATCGGTGCAAAGCCAGTCGACCGGAGAAAGTCGAAATTCCTGGGATAAATTAAACCTGTGATCATGGAGTCCTAGAAAATCAAAGGCTCCAGTAATGCTGACCAAGAGTCTATTGCAAAAATGAGCCTCTCTCATGCTCACACACTTAGATGGAAGTCAGATGAGGGTTTAATTGGCTCCGCTGAATTAATTACATATTTGAGTACTGCCGAAGAACATCAGTCAGAATTAGCCACGGCGTGAGGGGCTTAAACACCCAACGAGAACCCGCCGAGCTACGAGTGCGCTTGGACGCGCGTTCGCAGTGCATAAAGATAACAAGAGAAAAACAAATAAACATTAGAAGGCTTTATTGCCCTCAAACTCACCTGAACCAGACGATTATAGGGAGCTGAGAAATTGTAACACTGAGCTAAGGTAATTTGATGGAGTCATTATGGAGATAAAACTACGGGAGCAATTCAAACAACACCCAGGGGACGACGCTTAATATTCAGTAGACATTTAGAGGAAAAACACCCTTTCGCATTCACAAACCTATTGCTAGTTCTCAGCGCTGGTCATTTTTCCGCTTGGTTTAGAGTTTGTTAATTAGGTGTAATCCTGGGGCAGGTTTACCTTAACGAGCTCCCACAAGGGCTCTAAACGAGACCTTAACGAGAACCCTTGATTAAAGTTCCCTCATTAGCATATGAAGAGCTGTTCAAAGACACTATGAGCCTCCTAATGCTACAAAATACCTCCAGCTTTAAGGAACCGCAGCTTTCTGAGCCTCCCGTTCATCACAGGAGTGTTTTACAGGTTTTACACATCTCCACACACACATTCAAAGAAAGAAAGAAAGAAAGAAAGTGTTCATCAAAACAGGGTGCTTCCAAATGACTTCGAGTGGTTCCAGGCATTATCCTATATTAATATCTAATACATATTTCATCCGTAACTTCATTTGTTAAATTATCATGAAATTAGCTAAGTAATCCTAATGACTGGCAATATTCTGAAGATGGGTGTTTAATGAGAGGGTAAGCTTCTCCATCCCCTCAGGCTCTGAGAGATCAAAACTTTAATGTTTATATCAAAGAGTGAAGAACTGTGATTTACGCATAAACCCATGGAATTTATTCTTGACGGCAAAATAGAAGAACCCTAAAATTGCAGAGCTGCACACATCTGTGATCTGAGATAGTGTGTGGATAAGAGTGAAAGATTTCTTTCTTTTTTGGCTGGCCTGAAGGATAGGTCATCATAATATCATTCTTTCTCATTCATACCGCGAAAGATCAATGGAACTCACTTGCTTTCATTTCTTTCTGGATCTTTCAGCGCAGACCTCGACTAAACGACAGACCTCAATTTGTTTTGTGCCAGATTTGAACATGTGACATTTTCAGGAAGGGGAACTATGAGTGTTAGCTAGTGAGCTAAAGGCCAGACTTTTCGCTCATTAGATGGGGTTCACAGGAGAGATGTGCCGTGGAAGTATTACTGGTGGTTTTTCAGAAATCATGAACTATATCTATCATTTTAAAGGCATAGTTTGCCCCAAAATGAAAACGTTGTCCTCATGTCGGCACTGTTTTCCATTCAACTACAATGAATGGAGAAAAATTGCAATGCAAAAGCAGCAAAAATGGTCCATTTGTCTTTTGCATACAATAACTTTGTGTGACAACAGACTGTTTTTGTGAACCGAATCAAAGATTCAGTGAAAAGATGTGACTCAAAAGAATTATTCATGAACAAATCGTTCAGGGGTGAGTTTCCCATACAACGATATGACTCACTGATTAACCACCATAGTACGATGCACTGTTGTGGAAACAAACTAGCTAGTCATGACATTTTCCCAAACACGGTCGAATCTCCGTCGTTTGAACCACGTTTGCTTATTAATATAAGGACGTTGTTAATGACGTCACATGCATGTGGTGGAGTAATAACTACTGCTAATTAATTGATTCGAGATCTCTCGGATGCTGCTATGTTGAACATGGCACCTGAAGACTAATTTACTATTTTTTTCCCTGTCATATTAGATGTTTAATTTATTGTGGGTTCACTCTCATGTCATACTCTGTACGTATTTTGTACGTTTGCCCACTGACAAAGAAATGATCAGTCTATAATTTTAATAGTAGGTTTATTTGAACAGTGAGAGACAGAATAACAACAAAAAAATCCAGAAAAACGCATTTCAAAAAAGTTATAAATTGATTTGCATTTTAATGAGTGAAATAAGTATTTGATCCCCTATCAGTCAGCAAGATTTCTGGCTCCCAGGTGTCTTTTATACAGGTAAGGAGCTGAGATTAGGAGTACTCTCTTAAAGGGAGTGCTCCTAATCTCAGACTGTTACCTGTATAAAAGACAACCTGTCCACAGAAGCAATCAATCAATCAGATTCCATACTCTCCACTATGGCCAAGACCAAAGAGCTGTCCAAGGAGGGACAAGATTGTATAGACATAAGGCTGGAATAGGCTACAAGACCATCGCCAAGCAGCTTGGTGAGAAGGTAGCAACAGTTGGTGCGATTATTTGCAAATGGAAGAAACACAAAATAACTGTCAATCTCCCTCAGACTGGGACTCCATGCAAGATCTCACCTCGTGGAGTTTCAATGATCATGAGAACGGTGAGGAATCAGCCCAGAACTACATGGGAGGATCTTGTCAATGATCTCAAGGCAGCTGGGACCATAGTCACCAAGAAAACAACTGGTAACACACTATGCCGTGAAGGACTGAAATCATGCAGTGCCCGTAAAGGGGAAGGAAGGGAGAAGGGAAGGGAAGTGTGGCCAAGTATGATGACCCATACTTGGAATTTTTCCTCTGCATTTAACCCATCCAAGTGCATGCACACAGTAGTGAACACACACCCAGAGCAGTGGGCAGCCAATGCTGCGGCGCCCAGGGAGCAGTCTGGGGATCGGTGCCTTGCTCAAGGGTCTCACCTCAGTCGTGGTACTAAGGGTGGAGAGAGTGCTGGTTATTCACTCCCCCCACCTACAATCCCTGCCGGACCTGAGATTTGAACCAACGACCTTCGGGTTACAAGGCCAACGCTCTATCCATTAGGCCGCGACTGCCCAAGAAAGCACATGTACAGGCCCGTCTGAAGTTTGCCAATGAACATTTGAATGATTCAGAGGAGAACTGTGTGAAAGTGTTGTTGTCAGATGAGTCCAAATTTGAGCTCTTTGGCATCAACTCAACTCGCCGTGTATGGAGGAGAAGGAATGCTGCCTATGACCCCAAGAACACCATCCCCACAGTCAAACATGGAGGTGGAAACATTATGCTTTGGGAGTGTTTTTCTGCTAAGGGGACAGGACAACTGCACCGCATCAAAGGGATGCTGGACAGGGCCATGTACCATCAGGGCCAGGGCATTGAAAATGGGTCGTGGATGGGTATTCCAGCATGACAATGACCCAAAACACACAGCCAAGGCTAGTGGCTCAAAACGAAGCACATTAAGGTCCTGGAGTGGCCTAGCCAGTTTCCAGACCTTAATCCCATAGAAAATCTGTGGAGGGTGCTGAAGGTTTGAGTTGCCAAACCTCAGCCTCAAATCCTTAATGACTTGGAGAGGATCTGCAAAGAGGAGTGGGACAAAATCCCTCCTGAGATGTGTGCAAACCTGGTGGCCAACTACAAGAAACGTCTGACTTCTGTGACTGCCAACAAGGGTTTTGCCATCAAGTACTAAGTCATATTTTGCGAAGGGGTCAAATACTTATTTCACTCATTAAAACGCAAATCAATTTATAACTTTTTTTGAAATGCGTTTTTCTGGATTTTTTTGTTGTTATTCTGTTCCTCACTGTTCAAATAAACCTACCATTAAAATTATAGACTGATCATTTCTTTGTCAGTGGGCAAACGTACAAAATCAGCAGGGGATCGAATAATTTTTTTCCCCACTGTATGAAATAACCCCCATATAGCATACATGAATCACCCCATAGCAGATCTTTACAGGTGGAGATGGGGAAGGTGGAGGGTTTCTGAAACACGCTACAACTGCTACAGCAAGCACTAGCCAAGTATTTGAATGTTAAGAAGCAAGCTCATTGGCTGCTGATACAAAAAGAACCAATCAGCTGCACCATGTGATGATTTCATTATGTCGGATTGAGTTTGACCTATAAAACTGTGCCATCTAGAGTTTCATGCCAGAACTTTGGATTTGGGATTGGGAAACGCAGCCTAGGCTGGTTTTGTGAACCAAATCAAAGATTCATTTAAAGGATCCGACTTAATAAATTCAGACTATTTTTGGGAACTGAATCAAAGATTGATTGAAAAACTCATTCACAAATCATTCAGGCTGGTGTCAGAAGTCAGAAAGAGCTTTATTACCAAGTATGCTTAAACACACAAGGAATGTGACTGGACGACAGGAGCTTCCACTGCAGAAGAAAGTATGGACATAGTGCACACATACATGATCACAAATCATGTCAAGAACCAAATCAAAGATTCATTGGAAAGAACAGACTCAAAATAATTCATACTGGTTTTGTGAACCAAATCAATGATTCCAAAAAAAGAAAAGAAAAGCGGACTCCCAAAAATGACTGGGTCACAAATTGGACATGCTACTTATCTCATTAATGCACATTTAAAAAGCATGTTTAAAATGTTCAGTCTCACACAATTTCATTGTATGCCTTTTATAAAGTATGCTTTATGTGGACCACATTCATGATTCTTTCATATTTGTTTTCATTTTAAAAAAGCTTCAATCCATGTTTATTGTAATTGCATGGAAAAGAACATGAAAACCATCATCAAAATGTACTCTTTCTTAAAGAAAAAGAAGAATGATATGGAACAGCAGTAAATAATGAGAAAATATTCATTGCTTATTAATATTCAGCAAATATTCATAGTAATACTCATATTAATCATATGAATAATAATCATTAATACTTTTGTTGCAAAAGCAACAAAATCTAGATAATAATCAAAATAAAAAATCAACACATTTTTTCACAATTATGATGTCTTTGTTTCTGTGAATTTTTTGTAAAATTGGCACCATAATGAGTCTGTTATTGATCCGACCAACAGACGTCTCACACTCCTAGATCAGAGCGTCTTTCTCACTGCCCTCAGAGACATATAAAGAGATTCATTTTCACCAGCGTTTGATCTCACAGATCCACTCAGAGACTGAACGACAGGAGCCGACCAACACACTCATGCTCTCTCACTCGCACGCATGCACACACACTCGCTCATTTTCTCTCTGTCTCTCACAGGCGCACACAACCTCTCCATACTTTCATTCTCTCCTCCAGGGCTGTGAAGTTCCATCAGAGCTACTTCCTCTCTGATTTTCTGTGTTTCCTGTGCCATAGTGTCTGATATTTCTCATGTCCAGCGGCACACCGCAGGTTGAAATTGTTGTCAAAAGTCACACAAGAAAGAGAAGAGAGATATGGGGAGAAAGAAGATCAAAGTCTGCTCTTTATTTTTCTGCCTTTGGACTGGATTTGCAGCTTATCAGGTCTAGGACGTATATGTAGAATATGATAGATTACTTAAGGGTTGAAATATTTTTAATAATCATTGAAATATGAGTGAGTCGTCACACAGACAGCTGGGTGACGGGAATGAGAGAGACAGAGAAACATGAAGGAGTTAAAAGGCACATTTTTCCAGTGAGCCTATGTTGCAACCATAGCTCCGAATGGGAAATTTACTTGCATCTTTGTCTCAAACACTGAGACAATATTATTGGAACATACCAGGAAGGTAATGCCAGAAAAAAAGTCTGCCAGCAATTAAAGAGAATAAGAACTAAAATCACACTATTAGAGCAAAACTTTCTGACAGTGTGATTCTCTTTGGATAATAGTATACTGTCTCATTCAGACCCACATAATTCAATCTAATGCAGTTTCAAGACAACAGTTAAGCCTTCAAACACATCCCTTCTATTCTGAGGCCAATTAAAGCAACCGTAAGAGAAATATAGTATAATAAAGTCTTTTCTGAAGTGTTCAGCTGTTTTAGAACAGAGAGAACAGAGAGATGGGAAGATTAAAAGAGATTGATAAATACTGCAAATTCATCACACTCACACACATGCACACGTTTGTTTTTTCTTCATGCCGAGGACTTTCCATAGGCTATTTTCATACAGAGCTAATGATATTTTCTATATCCAGTAACCAAGGAAATATCCCAAACTCAACCCCAACCCAAAGAATATCTAGTATGAAAACTAGATTTTCTTAGTAAGTCTACAGAATTTGTGTAATTTTAATTATGAATATTATTGCTTGAAATAACACTAGTTAAAACCACCCTTACAAAAATGTCCTGTGGTAATGCTGTGGTACTGCAGCAGTACAACATAAATTTACCACACAACAAATGAGCAGAGCTAAATATGACAGGATTACCACAGCACTTTCTGTTGTACAGTATCACAAGAATTTACCATTAGATGCTGTATGTGGTTTTTCTGTTGTTTTTGTGTTGTAATTCCAACACAAGCTAAATATGACAGGATTACCACAGCACTTTCT